>OZ004718.1:33993802-34203802 GCA_963924515.1 Vespertilio murinus | reverse complement strand
TCTTGGGCTGATCACGCTGCATGGCGACCCTCAGCCGTGGTGTGGGGGGAGGACTGCGGGAGAGGGCCCGGGGAGACTGGTGACAGGGCCCACGAAGGGTCCCGAGGGGAGATGACGGGGAACGGAGGGGAGGGCCCGTGGGAAGCAGATGGAGGGAAAGGACTGGGCCACAGATTGGGTTTGGGAGCAGGACAGAGGAAGGCACCGAGGACAAAGCTGAACCCCAGGCCTGACCTCCGGCCTGGCCCTCGCCAGGCCTGGCTCTGCCCCCGGCGCTCACCCAGGCCGCGTCTCCAAGCCCAGGATGTCTCAGCTGAAACAGCCCAACCTCCTCATAGTACAAGTAGGTAAACTGAGGCCCAGAGAGAGAGGCAGACAGACAGACAGACACAAGATGCTAATGGCAGAACTAGGATTAGAACCCAGATCTCTAGACTTCCCGTCCTTCGTGCCTCCACTGCTTTCCGCATATTCTTTCCCCAAGATGGCCAGACTCCTGTCTCTCCTCCGGCCCCCGCTCAAGGGAGGCTCTCCATTCCCTGGAGGGAAACTGAGGCCCAGAGCCACCGGGCCGGCTTCTCGCTTTGTCAGGAAAAACCGGTAGCCCTGACTCCCCGCCCCCACAGCCTCCTCCCCCTCCAGGTGCCTGGGTCCAAGGCCAGGCTCCCCGCAGTCTCCCCCAAAGCGCCAGCCCCACACCCACTCACCCCGGCCCGATGCCCCTTTTCGTGGCGGTGACATTAAAGGAAAATTGAAATGAGCGAATGCTCAGACCCTACAGCTCTTCCTCTAGTTCCTTTTTCTTTTGCCCTCATTCTGAAGGCCCGGGTCCTTCCACTCAGGACACAGGCCAGCATCCAAGAAAGTGTAGCAGGCAGGAACAGAGTGCCCTCCGCCCCACCATCCTTCCCAGATGGGCGTGGCCTGCAGCCTCTGGCTTATTGATTAAGGAGATAAAAATAACTCTGAGCTGGCCTGGGGCAGCCGCTCTGGGGGCATAATGACTGAATGAGGAAGGGCTTCCCTCCAAGGGGTGGGGAGTGAAGAAAAGAGAGCAGAACAAGAGATTTTTTGTTTCGTTTTTTTTGTTTTTGAAGAAGATTCTAGAGCAGGGGTGGGCAAACTTTTTGACTCGAGGGCCACAATGGGTTCTACACTGGACCGGAGGGCCGGAACAAAAGCAACCTGGCCATGCTGGCACTCTCATCTTGGGCTGCTGGTGAAGGAGCGGAGGGGAGAGCAAGAGAACCCTCCGCTCTCTCGGCTCCGTGGGCCGGATAGAACAGCCGAACGGGCCGGTTCTGGCCCGCGAGCAGTAGTTTGCCCACGGCTGTTCTAGAGCCAGCCTGTCTAACGTAGGCCGGCAGGCCGCATGCCTCATTAGGCCGCGAGTTTGACAATCTTGCTCTAGAGCAGTAGTCGGCAAACCGCGGCACTCGAGCCACACGCGGCTCTTGGGCCCCTTGAGTGTGGCTCTTCCACAAAACGCCACGGCCTGGGCGAGTCAATGTTGAAGAAGTGGCGTTAGAAGAAGTTCAAGTGTAAAAAATGTGGCCCTCGAAAGAAATTCCAATCGTTGTACCGTTGATTTTTGGCTCTGCGGACTAGTGAGTTTGCCGACCACCGTTCTAGAGGACCCGGAAGCGGATGGGCGATGGAGGGGCCAGGGTAGGAACCAAGGAGGCAGAGAACGGGGAGAGCCCGCCAAAAAGAGATGAAGACTCAGAACGAAGGGCCTGAGAGGGGGGTGCGTGTGTTCTAGGTGGCAGGGCAGCGGGACAATAACGGGACCTGCCCCTGTGCATTCAGCCTCTGCCTCTCGCAGTCCAGCACCAGCCCCTTGTGAGGCAGGAGCGGCTTTGTCCCCGTTTTGCAGATGAGAAAACCGAGCCTCAGAAAGGTGTCGCCACCGGCCCGAGGTCACAGTGTACCTGGCCTCACAGCATCTTCCGTCTACACTGCGGGAACACTCACCAGAAGAGGAGCAGGCAGAGTTGATGGATGGGAACACGGGGCCCGGCTGAGATTCCCCTCCCCTCCCCCCAATTCCCGCAGCCAAGGGCCGAGGACAAACCGGGGTCCACCGGGAGTTGGCGGCACAGCCGAAGCCCCTGGGCTGTGTCCCTGAGCCTGCTCCGGTTCCCCGAGCTGCAGTGCCGGGCCCTTGGAGGAGGAAGCCCTGGGGGCGGAGGCATCAGAGTCCTCCCAGGGGCCCCCGGGGAGGAGGTTCAGGCTCAGGTCATAGCCAAAAGCCCAGGCACCCCAGCTCTCTGTCTCCTAGCAACAGCTGGCCTCCCTGTTTCTCTAGAAGAGCTGGGTGAGGGCAGAGAGGAGGGGCAGCACAGGCCCACACGGCTGTCTCTGTAGGTGCTGCCGCCACCACCGAAGCGGTCCCAGAGAGGCGCTACCTCCTCTCACCCCCAGGTTCGCAGGTGCACAAAGGTGCTCCTAGCAGGTGCCCTCACATAGGCAGCTGTAGCTCCCCAGAGTCCCTTTCCCAGCTATTGGGGGGGTCGGGGAGCTGGAGTAGGGCTAGAACAATGATCAAACTCGGCTGGCTGAGGGATAGGGCTTTCTGGGATGTAAGGAACGGGGCTGGGAAGACAGGCAGGGAGAGAGGTGTGGCTGGGCCGCCAGCCAGGGCCCAGGAGGAAACTGCCCCAGCTCGAGCGCCCTTGGCGGGCTCCTTGGCTGCCCAGCCACACACGTGGTTCCAAGAGCCCTGCATGCTTTTCGTCACCAGGTGGCGCTGTCCTCCTTGAAGCCCCTCTCCCGGCCCTGTGGAGCCTGGCAGAACCGGGCTGGGGGAAGGGGCGGAGCTGATGTTCAAAATATAGCATTGGCGCAGCAGTACCGGCTGTGAACACAGTGAGACACGTGTCCCCTTGGTAAATTGGCACTGCCTTGAATCCCCCTCCGGGGGCACCAAGCAGCCCAGCCAGGACACTCCAGCCTCCTTGGATCCACCAACTAAACACTAAGGAGTCTGTGCTTGTTTCTCAACAAATGTCCACCTTTGCTATTAAATACACACACACACACACACACACACACACCACGTCTGTACCCTGTGCAGTAGGGGGTCCTTCATACCAGCTCTGATTGGGTGGCGTGTTAAATATTTGTACATCACCCCTGGGAAGAAGCAAATACTTCCCCCGCCCCCAAAGCAGCCAGGCCCTCCATCTCTCTAGGGCTGGACTATCTCCCAAATCTAAGCCACAAAGCTCGCACTGGTAAGACCTCTGGGCTTAGGATGAGGCAGATCAGGCTCAGGCTATGCCTTGGTGCCTCTCTTCACCTCTCCCCCTGGCGGGGCTGTAGACAGTGGGTCTGGGGTGTGATTTGGATGGTTTCTAAGAATCTTTATTGCCACTTGTACTGAGCTGTGATTCCCTGATATCTTTCTCTTCCTCTCTCTTCCTCTCTCTCTCTCTCTCTCTCTCTCTCTCTCTCTCTCACACACACACACACACACACACACACACACACAACTGCCTTTTCTTTTCTCTCCCCCCAGAACTGACCCGTGACCTGGAGATGAGAGAGGCCCAATCCCACCAGCAAGGTAAGAGAAGGATGGCTGGTGGGGAGGTGCCGTGGGGGCCCAACGGCTCACCTTTCCCCACCCCTTAGGAGGACGCAAGCCTTCCGTGTCCCAGCCCAGACTCGTTGAGCACAGGGCGGGATGTCGGCCCCACGTGTGCAGTGAGCAGCCTGCACCACCATGCACAGTGCCCTGTAGCCGTGTTCCTGGCGAAAGTAGGAAAATGGAAGCCGGGAGGAGGTGGTGTCCAGTAGCTCCACCTGGCTGAATTAATTCCTCTCTGTGGCCTACCTCCCCAGTCCCTCCCATCCGTGCACACACGATTCCCGTGATCACGGTCTGAATCCTCTAAGATGATGTCAAGATGCAACACAATGACACTTCGCTACGCTTTTGGCAGGATAGTCCCGATTTTTAACAATTTGTCCTGCGTCCCGCGGTGTTTTAAGAAGTCCCAATTCTTTCCAAAACTCGGGACTTTTTAAAACGCCGCGGGACGCGGGAATAATTGTTAAAAACGTCTGGTCACCTTACACTATGGGGTCCTTGACTTCAAGGAACTGAGTCTAGAAGAGAAAGTTGACACAAGCACGTTAGCAAATCCTTCATTTTACCATTCCCCAGCCCCAAATATTTCCCCACTAAAAGATCTTTTTACAGGTTATTAGCTCACCCATTAAATGGCAGGTGAGATGGAGAGATAGTATTCATGGGGTATAGAGTTTCAGTTCTGCAAGATAAAAAATTTCTAGATGCCCTAAGTGGTTTGGCTCAGTGGACAGAGCGTCAGCCAGCAGACTGAAGGGTCCCAGGTTCGATTCTAGCCAAGGACACATGCCTGAGTTGTGTGCTCCATCCCCGGTGTGTGTGTGTGTGTGTGTGTGTGTGTGGCGGGGGGGAGGGGAGGTGCAGGAGGCAGCGATCGGTGATTCTCTCTCATCATTGATGTTTCTCTCTCTCTCTCCATCTCCCTTCCTCTCTGAAATCAATATATATATATTTTTATAGTTCTAGAGATCTGTATACTTAACAATATTAAACCGTACACTTAGAAATTGATAGGATGGTAAAAAATTTTATGTTGTTATTTTTACCGGAAATATTTTTTTTAATAGCCAGTGTGGCTCTGTGGTTGAACATTAACCTATGAACCAGGTCACAGTTGTAACCAGGTCAGGGCATGCCTGGTTTCTGGCTCCATCCCCAGTAGGGGGTGTGATGGAGACAGCCAATCAATGATTCTCATCATTGAAGTTTCTAGCTCTCTCTCCCTCTCTGAAATCAATAAAAATATATTTTAAGAAAAAAATAATGGAAGGAGTTGCATTGTTGAGATCTTAAGCACCTGAGTATACGCTCTCTGAGAAATAGGACCGGATGGCACCTGTTGTCTCAAAGTACAAGACACATGACCTGACGTGGATAGGGAATCCGTAAATGCTTAACTAAAAACGAATCACAAAAATAGTCTTTCTCAGCCAGGAGAGAATTAAGAGTTAGGGACTCCCAGCATATGGATGTGCTGCTTATAGATCAAGAGTTAGGGGTGGGGCCCTAGCCAGTTTTGCTGAGTGGATAGAGCATCGGCCTGGGACTGAAGGGTCCCAGGTTCGAATCCGGACAAAAGCACATGCCTGTGCAGACCCTATCCCCCTGTGGGGGGGACATGCAAGAGGCAGCCAATCAATGATTTTCTCTCATCGTTGATGTTTCTATCTCTCCCGCTCCCTTCCTCTCTGATATCAATTAAAAAAAAATTTTTTTTAAAGAGTTAGAGGTGGGAAAGCTGGAAATTTAAGGCAGAATGTCAGGAGCCTTACAAATTGTTTCGGGTACG
This sequence comes from Vespertilio murinus, assembly GCA_963924515.1. Lineage (NCBI taxonomy): Eukaryota > Metazoa > Chordata > Mammalia > Chiroptera > Vespertilionidae > Vespertilio > Vespertilio murinus. The sequence continues at coordinate 34,198,418 of OZ004718.1, read as the reverse complement.
TGTGCTTAAAGATCTAAACAGTTACAGATTTTTAGGAATTCTGCCCATTTAAGTGGCAACTATGGGCAAACTCTTGGTGCCCAGGGACTTGGTGGCAGGGGTCCCACAGCCCAGACACCAGGAAGGGTAGTTCTGTGGCAACAGCAGCTTTCCCTCCACCTACTGCCCTTACTCTGGAAGAGCTTTTGGGGGGGTCACCTGCCCCCGTGTCCTCATTTTTATCTTCTCCCTCAGTGGGCTTGAGCGCTCTATTTGTTCGCTTTTTCTGCGAAAATCACCAAGTGCTTTTCCTATACATTGCGGGGTCACCTTTTACCTACGTTTTTGTCGCTTTCATCCATCTACGTCCCTACACCCACCAACCTGTGCCAGTCCGGAGCTGCTGTTGCGGCTGAAATGAAGCTCCCAGTCCAGGGAGCAGGGGTCCTTACCTCGGGAGGTGCATTAGAGCCACCTGGGCAGATTTAACAAGTGCCACTTCCCTGGTTCAGCCCAGAGATTCCGATCAGGACCCTGGAAACTTTTTTAGAGCTCTCTGGATGGTTCCAACCCATATCCTGGGTTGAAACCCAGAGCAGGAGGCAAAGGCAAGCAATAAAGGAAACAAAATGTAACAAACTCTCTCTCCGGGAAGCAAGGTTCCGGCTCGCTCACTCCCCTTTCCTGCCCACCGGCTCCCAGTTCTAACAGTCCTTAGGTCTCTCCTGCCGCAAGGTTCTCGTACGAGCTGTTCCTCTGCCTCTCGCACCGCCTCTCCTCCCCGCACTGTGAACCTAACTCCCGCTCATCTGTCAGATTCCAGCCCGTGTCACACTACACTGAGCCTCCCCTGATTCCTCCATGTTCTCCCGTTGGTCACGGCATTGGCACATCACATAGGAATCTCACGTTTGTAATTGTACCTCTCCCACTGTGCTTGCTGTAAGCTTAATGATGTTTTCTTTCTTTTTAAAAAAGTATATTTTATTGATATTTTACAGAGAGGAAGGGAGAGAGAGAGAGAGCTAGAAACGTCGATGAGAGAGAAACATCGACCAGCTGCCTCTTGCACACCCCCCACCGGGGATGTGCCTGCAACCAAGGTACATGCCCTTGACCGGAATCGAACCTGAGACCTTTCAGTCCGCAGATGGACGCTCTACCGCTGAGCCAAACCGGTTTTGGCTCTTTCTTTTTAATATATATATTTTATTGATTTTTTACAGAGAGGAAGAGAGAGGGAGAGTTAGAAATATCAATGAGAGAGAATCATCGATCAGTTGCCTCCTGCACACCCCCTACTGGGGATGTGCCCACAACCAAGGTACATGCCCTTGACCGGAATTGAACCCAGGACCTTTCAGTCTGCAGGTCGAAGCTCTATCCACTGAGCCAAACCGATCTTGGCATGTTTTGGCTCTTTCTTTAAAAAAAAAGTAAATAAATAAAATAATATATATATATATATATATATATATATATATATATATATATATTTGATTTCAGAGAGGAAATGAGAGGGAGATAGAGAAACAACAATGATGAGAGAGAATCACCGATGGGCTGCCTCCTGCACGCCGCCCCACACTGAGGATCTAGCCCACAACCCAGGCTTGTGCCCTCCTGGCCTGGGAATCGAACCGTGCTCCTGGTTCATAGGTCGATGCTCCACCACTGGGCCACCCAGGCTGGGCGATGATGTTTTCTTATCTTCCCCATAGCTCCTGTGCCTGACACAGCGCCCATCGGAAAGGCTCGGGCGAATACTCCAGGGGTAGACAAATGGATAAGGAGAGTTTTGCATTTAAAAAGAGGATTAGAGAGGGCTGGATAGGCGCCCAGGCCCGAGGCAGAAAAAGGAAGGCCTCGGGGAGCGGGAGAGCGGGCCGGGCGGGCGGGTATGTCGCCGGGGAGTCGGTTACATCCTGTTCCTTCGCCCGGAGGGTCGGGTGGACCGCCGGCGCCCTCACCCCGCTCTCCCCCCTTCCAGAGGAGGCGTCCCGGGAGCTGGAGAGCCGGTGCCGCGCGCTGGAGTCGCAGCTGGCGGCGCGCGCGGCGGCCAACGCGGAGCTGCGGCGCGAGGTGGCGCAGCGGGAGGCGCTGGCGGCGGCGCTGCGCGGCGGGCTGCGCGCCGAGGAGCGCCGCTTCCTGGAGGAGCTGCGCCGCCGCAGCCACCGCGCCGCCGTGCTGGGCGCCGAGCTGCAGCGGCACCGCGAGGCGGCCGCGCACCTCTCCGGCCAGCTGCACGCGGCGCGCCAGAGACTGCAGGCCCCGCGCCCCGCCGCCGCCGCCCCCGCCGCCGCCGCCAAGGGCCCCGGCCGGGACTGGGCCGCCTGGGACCGCGCGGCCCGCGCCCTGGACGACGCCGAGCCCATGCCCGACCCGGCGCTCTTCCTCTGCGCCCGGAGGCCCCCGCGGCCCGGCGGCCGAGGCCCGCGCCAGCCGCCGCCGCTGGAGCCCCCGGACCGGGCCCGCCCGCCCGCCGCGCCCGCCGCGCCCGGCGCCCCCGAGTAGGCGCGGGGTTGGCGGGGAGGCCGGCCCCCGGCTGGAAACGCGGCCCGGGCCCTGCAGACGGGTCCGGGGGGCGGGGGAGGAGGAGGGGAGTGGAAAGGGCGAGGAAGCGGGTCCGGTGCCAGGGATCCATCTGAGGCAGCCCCGCGCCCCCCCTTTTCCTTCCCGCCGCCCCGCCTTTTGTAGTCCCCGACGTTTTCACAGCTTCGAGCTCTCCCCGCCCGGGAGGGAGCCCCCTGCGCGGGGCTCGGCGAGCGCACCTTCTCTGCACGGACATCTGGCCCCCACCCTGCCCCCGGGAGGGGAGGGGAGGGGAGGGGAAGGGAAGGGAAGGGGGTCACCCCATCCAGGAAAGCTGACAATCGTTTGGGGCCCGGGGAAGGCTGGGCTGGTCTGTGGAAAGGCCCCCGAGCGGCCCTTACCACCCCTCTGCCTTCCAGCTCCTCCCTCCCCAGCCCCCCGCTCGCTCGGCTGCCCTTCCCTCCCAGCCTTCCAACTAGGAGAGGCTCGGGTTCGAGGGGCGACCGGCTGGACCTTGTCCTCGGCTGGCCGCTTCTCCTCCCCGACCCCAATGACAGGTCCGCACAGGTGAGCACCCAACACTTTAGAGGAACCTGGCAGAAGACGCCGCCCCCCAGAGCCTCAAGGCCGTGGGAGTTGGGACTTCCGGCAGCGGCAGCACCCACAGACCGTCAGAGAGGAATTGGGTGGGTGCCTCCACAGGATGCCACCTGCGGGATTCGGCCTGGGAGCCGTGCTGGGGAAGGGGGGCACAGCCAGGCCTGTGGAGGGGCAGAAACCACCTTCAGGAGGGAGCTGGGGACCTGAGGCGCCCTGGGCCCTGGGGGGCTCCTGGTCCTGTTTTTTGGTGCTAACTTCGCCCCGCTTTGTGGAAGTGGCGGTTGACAGAGGTTTGGGTTTGCTGGAGAGGACGTCCCCCGCTGGCCCCCTCCCTCCGGGGAGGCCCCCAGGGCCATCAGACCTGGCAGTGGTGAGGCGCTCAGGGGCCGCTGTCTGGGCAGGGGTGGGGTCGGGGTGGCAGGATAGAGAGTGGCATGCCCCACCCGCTCCCGGCCTTGCTCTGCTGCCCGCCCGCTCTCATGGCCAAAGGCAGTTTCCAGCCCAGCTCGTTTTCCTCGCCCCAAGCCCAGTCTAGAAAGCAACACCTCTAGAGCCCCTCCCCCCCATCCCACCCCCAAGCCATCCTTCCTCTGTCATGGGCCCTGCATCGAGTCCTAAGTGCCTGCGAGGTCTTCCAGGGACTGCAGAGGGAGGACACGCGGCAGGGACCCCATCCTGGCAGATCCTGACCCTGGCTGAGGCCGAGCATTGTGCGCGTGTGAACCCCTGGGGCCCTGAGGGGAGCAGAGCCCGTCTCTAGGGGGAGATGCATGCGTCTGCCATCACAGCCCCCCTCGGAGAAGAGGGAACCCCGACATCGCCTCTTCCACCGCTCCTTGGAGGGAGCGGCAGATGGGCAAGAAGCAGAGCCCGTGAGCACTCGCCCGGCCCCCACGCATAACCACTGGGGCTGCTGAGACCGCTGAGCAGTAACCAGCCCGGTCTGGGGGTCCAGCCGGCCAAGGTGTGGGCATCCCAGTGCTCCCCAGTCCAACTGGGGTCACAGCAGGGGCCTCGGGGCCCTGCTCTGCCTGCCCTCTACCCTCCCCTGCCAGCCTCCGTGCCCGTGCCTCTGCCCTCTGTGTCTCCCCTCCGAGGGTGTGTAACTCGATGTCCCCTCATTCTGTCACCTCCCTTTCATGGCGTGACTGCAGGAGGCCTCTCCCCTCTCAGCTGCACCCACTTGAAGGAGCCAGAGGGCTGTGGAGAGGAGGGAAAGGGTGCCTTTTTCTGGAGGTGCCCCCCTAAACCTCCGTCTTCCCCAACCACACTTTTGGGGTGAACAGGGTGACTTTGTTGCGTCGATTCTTCTACGGAGATGGTGAAATACTTGGTCCACCCACCCACGAAAAGCCATAGCTCCCCCCCCAGTTAGCCTCCCCGCCCCCCCCAACTCTATAGCAATAGCCCCCTTCCCGCTTCCCTCCCGAACCCTATCCAACCCCCACCCCAGGGATCCTCAGGTGACCTGCCTGCCTCTCCCCAAGGGACCCCCGTCAGTCAGCAACTCCCAGCTCCTGTCCCTCTCCTAACAAGCAGAAATAATGAGGCTTAATTGTTTGTGGGGGTGCTGGGAGATCCCCCAGATGAAAGGTTCTGAGCGCTGGCTGGGGCGGCTGACTCAACGCTCAGCCTGGGAAAGGAAGTAAGACAACCAACCCGCCCCACTGCACTCAGCGTCTGGAGGAGGGGCCGAGGCAGAGACCGGGCTCCCATTTTAACAGGTTCCCTTTCCCCTCCCCTCTCCTGGGCTAGAGTCTTCCCGCCACCCCTCTGCCCTGCTCTGGGTTTGGAACAAAACCCGCAGGGCAGCAGAATGGGACTGGAATCACTAGAATCAGCGGCCTGCCCTTGGCCTCAGGGTGCCAGAGCTCGGCCTCGGGGCCTGGGAGGGTCCCCGCCCTCAGCTTCCGGTCCCCCCCCATCCTCTAGCCTGGGGGGCCCACCCTGCCAAAGGAAGACCCGCCCCCTCCCGCCAACCCCTGGAATGCTTAGGTGACCGGAAGGGAAAGGATCATGTCTTCTCCCCTCTGCCGACCTGGGCCCCCATTGGGGGAGGGCCATGTTGACATGGTCTGTCGGGAGGGGGGGGGCCCTCGGAGCTCCAGCCGCTCCCCAAGTGTGGAGGGGCCCAGGAAGGAGGACGGCAGCATGAGGGTCTGTACCCCTGCCCCCACATAGCCTCCCCACGGTGGCCTGCAGTTAGGGCAGTCAGGCCAAGGCTGAAACGGGGCGAGCCTTCCCCAAGTAGGTGGCAGAATGGAGGCCTCCTCTGTGGAGAGGATGGAGGCCCGGGGTGAGGAGGGGCAGCTCCGTGCGGAGCGCTGGGGATCTCTAAGCACTGGCTGCGGAGGTGCCAGCCTTGAATGGGGGACGGGCAGGGCCGGGGAAGCTTCCTGCTCCAAATTCCTCCCTGTTGGCTGTGCTTTTTAATCCAATGCTTTTCAGAGTGTATTCAACTCACCCACAGAAATAGAGCCCTGTGCTTTAGGGGGTGACTGTCATATGCCTTATTCTTAATAAAATATCTGAAAATCAACATAAGCCAGACCTCTTTCTTCTCTCTGGGCACCCCACCCCACCCTGTCCCCGCAGGCGTGAAGGAGATAGTGGTTTGGGAGTCAGCCAGGGGGGTGGGGGGGTGGATGAGACTGGGAGCTGAGACTTGGGAATCCCCTCAGTAGATATTTCTCTCTTTTTAAAAAATATATATTTGTATTGGTTTCAGAGAGGAAGGGGGAGAGAGAAAGAGAGACATCAATGATGAGAGAGAATCACCGGTCAGCTGCCTCCTGCACACCCCAGGATCGAGCCCGCAAACCCAGGCTGTGCCCTGACTGGGAGTTGAACCGTGACCTCCTGGTTCATAGGTTGACGCTCAACCACGGAGCCACGCTGGCTGGGCTCAGTAGATATTTTTCTTTTCTTTTTAATATATTTTATTGATTTCTTACAGAGAAGAAGAGAGATAGAGAGCCAGAAACATCAATGAGAGAGAATCATCGATCAGCTGCCTCCTGCCCACTGGGGATGTGCCCACAACCAAGGTACATGCCTTTGACCAGAATTGAATCCGGGACCCTTCAGTCCGCAGGCCGACACTCTATCCACTGAGCCAAACCGGTTTCGGCTCAGTAGATATTTCTTACATAAGGCAGAGGGCACTCTGAGTTGTCCCAATGCTCGGCTAGCCCTGTCCCTCTCTCCATGCCACCCCAATTCAAAGGAAGAAATGAGACCTTAGGTCAGAGGCTCCGCTAGGGCTGGGAAGGACGGGTTGGAAGTGCCCCATGCCTGAAATTGACCGACATCCTGGCCCAGAGGAAATCCTGGTGTTCTGGCATCTTTGGCCATGCCTGCCCCCTCCCCTGACACCATCCCCACCTGACCCAGCTGCAGGAAGCCTACCCCCCAGGGAAGAAAGAGTCCTATTCTCATCCTCCACTCCTGACGGGACTGCAGTCTGACAGCTCGGCACACCCAACACCCACAAGAATTGAAGCCTGTGCATTTATTTCAGGGTAGGCCTGTTGTGGGTGGCTCTAGGACAGCGATTTCCAACGGCTGTGTCACAGCAGGCACACCGGTGGGCCGGGAGAGTTTTTAAAACATGCAGTACCTGACTATTTAGCTAGGGGCACTGACCTCTTTTCCCTCAGGTTGTCAGATTAAGGAATGAGAACATTAAACAGATGACAACAGCCAACACAACTAGAGCTATCCAGTGTGAATGAATCAAAATTATAACTGTTTTTGTCAAATCAGCACACACAAAAAAGTATCATTTGGTGTGCTGCAGCATTTTAGCAATCTGTTCATGTGAGCCAAGCAATGAAAAAGGCGGGAAATCGTTGCTCAAGGGCAGTCAGTGGTCGGCAAACTCACTAGTCCACAAAGCCGGATATCAACAGGACAACGATGGACATTTCTTTGGAGAGCCAAATTTTTTAAAACGTAAACTTCTTCTAATGCCACTTCTTCGAAATAGACTCGCCCAGGCCGTGGTGTTCTGTGGAAGAGCCACACTCAACGGGCCAAAGAGCCGCATGTGGCTCTCGAGCCGCAGTTTGCCGACCACGATTCCAGGAGAAAGGGCAGCAGCTCTGCCCTCTGAGGCTGCAGGGGCAGCAGCGTTCTGCCTGCAGCCCTTCTGGTAGCAGGACGCACTGCTTCCTTTGGGGTGCCTGCCCTTCTCCCCTCAGTCTGTGCTGGGGGTGGACAGGGCTGACCCACACAGGTGACGGGGGAAGGCAGGGCACAGTGACTGGGGTGGAGAAGGGCAGCTGGCTCCATCCGAGCCAAAGAGCATTCATCTAACACGGAAGAAGACCAGCCTGAAGGTCTGGCAGACCGTTGGCCGCCACAGGGATAGGGCTGCCTGCGGAGGAAGCTCTCCCAAAGCAGCGGCATCAGTTGAGATGGAGACAGTTCCCAAGAACTAAGCCCCCTGGGCCCAGCTGTGCCTGCGGCCCATACGCCCCTGCCCTTTTCGGTTACATAGACCAATGGGCCCCTCCCCCACTTTTGTATTTGCATTAATTTGTGGGTTTCCCCTGCTTTTTATTTGAAACCATTTTAGCCCATGCTGGTTTGGCGCAGTGGATAGAGCATCGGCCTGTGGACTGAAGAATCCCAGGTTCGATTCTGGTCAAGGACACATGTCCGGTTGCACTGTGAGCTTGATCCCCAGTGGGGGGCATGCAGGAGGCAGTCAATCAAAGATTCTCTCATCGTTGATGTTTCTATCTCTCTCTTTTTCTTCCTCTCTGAAATCAATAAAATATTTTAAAATATATTTTATTGATATTTTACAGAGAGGAAGGGAGAGAGATAGAGAGCTAGAAACGTCGATGAGAGAGAAACATCGACCAGCTGCCTCTTGCACATCCCCCACTGGGGATGTGCCCGCAACTAAGGTACATGCCCTTGACCGGAATCGAACCCGGGACCTTTCAGTCCGCAGACCGACGCTCTACCACTGAGCCAAACCGGTTTCAGCTCAATAAAATATTTTTTAAAACCCACAATTTTAGTCTTAGAGAAAATTTGCAATAACAATACGGAGGTATATATACCTCATATTTTTCTCTAATGTTAACATCTTACTTTATCATAGTACAATTATCAAAAACATTGGTACATGATTATTAACTAAACCACAGACCTCATTTTAATCTCATCAGTTTCTCCCCCTAGCGTCCTCTTTCTGTTCGAGTATCCTATCCAGGATCCCATTACATTTATTTATTTTTCTTTTAGTCTCCTCTATTCTGTGACGCACTTCTTTTTAATAGTTGTTTGTTTTTTAATTGGTTTAAGAGAGGAAGGGAAAGGGAGAGAGAGATAGAAACATCAATGATGAGAGAGAATCCTTGATCAGCTTCCTCTTGCACACACATACACACACATACATACACACACACATACATACACACACACACACCGCCCCAATCAAGCCCACACCCCAGGTACATACCTTGACTAGGAATCTAATCAGCCCTACAGGCCGAGCTGTAACACACTTTTTTAAAATATATATATATTTTATTGAATTTTTACAGAGAGAAAGGGAGAGGGATAGAGAGCTAGAAACATCGATCAGCTGCCTCCTGCACACCCCCAACTGGGAATGTGCCTGCAACCAATGTACATGCCCTTGACGGGAATCGAACCTGGGACCCTTCAGTCCGCAGACCAACGCTCTATCCACTGAGCGGTTTCGGCCTGTAACACACTTTTAAAAGCCATTTTAAGTTGAGTTGCAGTGCCTTGCTAACCTCAAAAGTCTGGATGATGTCAAAAACAATCAGGGGAGGCAAATCAAGTGGATGCGACCGATAGAGTCCATTGAATTCACAGAGCCCTGGGGAGGACAACGAAGAAGTCCAGCTGCCACGATGAAGAAGTTCAACAGACACAACGGTTACTGAATTTTTTTTAGCTTGTCATTTTTTTTATTATTTAAAGTATTACATATGTTAGTACATATATCTCCGTTTTTTCCCCATTGACCTTCCCCCAGCCTCCCCTACTCCCTGTCACACGCCCTCATCCCACCCCCATCTCTCCCCATGACACTTCTCCAGGAAAGCTGGCTTAGAGAAAAGGGAAGTGACTTGCTCAAGGTCACATAGTGAGGAAGTCAGGGATGGAGCTAGACTTGAAGTCACCTACGTAACCAGTGTATCAACGCGGAGCAGGCAGGCAGGCCCAGGCCGTCCCGTCTCAGCTCCTTGCTCTAGCCTCTGAGGATCAGGTGTGAACCCAGGACGGGCTGGGACCAGACCTGCTCCAAGCCCAGGAAGTGTGGCCGGGCCCCTGCTTGCCCCTGGCCTTTTATCTCCGGAGGCAGCTGGGATAGGGGAGGCCCAGCCCTGGATAAACATCTGCCCAGGATTCTGGGTTCTCCTGTACAATTCAAGAAAAAGGAGAGCAGACAGGGAAAGGAGAGAAGGGATTGGACTTAGGGTCCCCCCCCCCCACACATTCCTTGGGGCGCGCTGTGCTGAGCCCAGCCAGAATCACAGTGCGGGGTGAGGAAGTGCAATGCTGACATCAAACACCGCGGAGATTATCCGGACGGCCCCCTCATTTTACAGATGGGGAGGCTGGGGCCGAGGGCATCTTGCTGATGGCCATCCCTTCCCTCCTGGCAGTTCTGTCCACACAGGTTTGGGGTTGAGGGAGGTGGAACACTTCCTCTAGTATGGGTCCCTAGAATAAGGCCGTGAGGTAGGGGTTCCCTCCTGCTGTCCAGGGGGTGGGGAGTTCTGGAAAGGGGGCGGATAGGAATGCCTGGCTGAGTGGGTATATCTATCATAACAGTAATTAGAGGCGTGGGAGGCGTTAAGCAGGCTAATTACGTAGGCGAGGTCTCAGCCTGGATACAGCTCCCTCCGTGCTCACTGAGCATCTTTTTACCCAGGGGCCCTAGAGACGGGGGAACTGAGGTGCTCAGGGTGCCACCAGGCAGCCCTGCAGAAGGGGACTATGGGACTCTGCTAGGGAAGGGGAAGAGGACCCACGGAAGTCAGCTTACGGGCTCAAAGGCCTCTGGGACCGCTTAGTCACCGGCACCCATGCTGACCGAGGGCACTCCCAGCCCCTGACCAGAAGGCGGACAGAGGAGCAAGGCCAGTGCCTTTCCAGCGCTCAGCCTGGTGGGTCTCGGCCAAGCGTTGTGAAAACGCTCTGGAGCTTAGGATACAAAGGTCAAAGCATACCGCACACAAAGGGGATATCTGCAGGGAAGGCCCAGATACTATAAATAATGATGGGGCTCAAAGGTGAAAGGCTGGGCTGCTAGAAGCTCTCCCCCCTTAGCATCTCGTGGAGCCCTCAGAAAGACTGCTTGGCACTCCCTACCCCTGGGCCATCCATTCAACAAACAAATGCATTCAACACCTACAATGCATCAGCCTCTGGGAAGATAATGGGGGTACCCCATAACTAAGGTCCTTTTCTTCCAGTCTATCAGCCGGACTCCTCACTTGAGAACCAGACATCCCAGTTTGGCCAAGAAGTCTCGGTTTATGTCCACTGAACCAATGTCATTATTAATAGTGTCCACTCTAGCTCTCAAAAGTGTCCTAGGTTAGCCCTAGCCGGTTTGGCTCAGTGGATAGAGTGTCAGCCTGTGGACTGAAAGGTCCCAGGTTTGATTCCGGTCAAGGACGTGTACCTCAGTTGATGATCTCTGGTCCTGGTTGGGGTGTATGCAGGAGGCAACCAATCTATGTGTCTCTCTCACATCGATGTTTCTCTCTGTATGTTTCTCCCCCTCCCTTCCACTCTCTCTAAAAAAATCAATGGGAAAATATCCTCAGGTGAGGATTAAGAAAAAATAAAAAATAAAAAGTGAATTTTTAAAAAAAGTTTTAAAAAGTGTCCTAGTTTAGACGATAAATTACATGGTCACCTGAATCATAGCACCATATACAGGCAATGGTAGAAATGGGGTTATTGTTAACACTATGATGAAACGACATTGATGGAGGAAGCTTGAAAGTGAGAAACAATCTGTTTAACATGTGATCAGGGGTCCGACCATCTGAGCATAGAGAAAGGGGTAAGAGGATGATTTAAAAAAAAATTATTGATTGGTTTTATTGCCTTTATTTTATTTTTAATTATTTTTACAGGAGGAAGGGAAACAAACATCATTTTGTTGTTCTATCATATATGCATTTATTGGTTGATTCTCGTATGTTCCCTGACCAGGGATCAAACTTACAATCTTGACATACTGGACAATGTTTTAACCAGCTGAACTACCTGGCCAGAGCCACCCTGATTATTATTATTATTATTATTATTATTATTTTAATCCTCACCCGAGGATATTTTTCCATTGATTTTCAGAGAGAGAGCGGAAGAGAGGGAAAGACAGAGAGAAATATCGATGTGAGGGAAACACATCAGTTGGTTTCCTCCTGCATGAGCCCTGACCAGGGCCCAGGAACCTGCAACTGAGGTACGTGTCTGCAGGCCGATGCACTATCCGCTGAACAAAACTGGCTAAGGTGCTGATTTTTTTAAATTTAACAATATATTCTGGAGATTGTTGCATATCAGTACACAAAAAGTTTTTTCATTCCATTTTATGGCTAGATAATATTCTATTGTATGGTTATGCCATAATTCTTTAACCAGTTTCTTCTTTTTAAAAAAATATGCTTTCAATTTTACAGAAAGAGAGGAAGGGAGAGGGAAAGAGAGAAACATGGATGAGAGAGAAACCTCCAATAACTGCTTCCTGCGTACCCCCAGGAATCAAATCAGCAACCTCTTCCTGCATGGGACAGACGCTCAGCCAACTGAGCCACATCGGCCAGGGCTTAGCCAGTTTCTGGACTGATGGGTACTCAGTTTGTATTTAGGAAACTCAAGGAGCTTGGAGAATTGTACCAAGTCCAGTGTAGCTAAAGTTGGAAGCCTCCTTCATGTTGGTAACATCACTCAGAACCAGAAACACAGCTCAGTTTTAACACTGGGGGCAGCAAGCTTGGGGCTGGGGAGACAGATACACATGCATAATGCACAAACAAGTGGAACAACAAATCAAAAAATTTTTTCTTTCTAAAATCAATGAATTAAATTTCCCCCAAAATTAGGGTGGAGAAGAAAGGACTTCTGTTGTGACACATGTAGAGCAGCCTGATTGCTCTACGTGCAGAACGGACATCCAGAGATTTCAGAAGCATAATTTTTTGGTACTTGGGAAGCTGGTGATCGTTGGTCCTGGTGCCCACAAAAATAAATAAGTAAATAAAATAAAATTAGGGTGAAGAATAGCAGGTATAGTATATTACCATTATGTAACTCAGGGATATATATATTCACACACACACACAAACACTCTTTCATATGCAAAGAACGTCTCTGGAAGAATATTAAAAATTTGATAACTGTGGTGAGCTGGGAAGGGAAATTAGGTGTCTGGGGGCAGGTGAAAAATTGTACTGAATAATCTTTTATACTTAATGAAGTTTCAACCATGTGAATTTATTACCTATTCAAAATGACAAGCAAAATTTTTAAAAGTTAAAAACACACACAGGCCGAAACCGGTTTGGCTCAGTGGTAGAGCGTCGGTCTGTGGACTGAGGGGTCCCGGGTTCGATTTCGGTCAAGGGCATGTACATTGGTTGCGGGCACATCCCTGGTAGGGGGTGTGCAGCTGATCGATGTTTCTCTCTCATCGACGTTTCTAGCTCTCTCTGTAAAATATCAATAAAATATATTTAAATAATAATAAATAAATAATAAATAAAAACACACACAGAACAACTGATTCAAGTCCCTCCTTCTGTGTCTGCCCATGTGGTTCCGCTGATTTGCTCAACGGAATCCTTCTCACCCTTCAAAGCTCAGCTCAGGGCAGCCTCTTCCAAGAAGCCCTCCCTGATAGCCCCAGCTGCACATTCAGAAGGGCCTTCTCGAACGGCCTTCATTCTGCAGCCTTGGACATGGAGTTGCTGTGCGCATCTCACTTTGTCCACCGGACTGAAACTTCTCCTGGCAGGCACTGGGTCCAGTTCATCTCCACTCTTCCTGTAGCGCTGAGCTCTTGCAAGAGCTACCACCATCTCTTCCCAAAAGCTCAGTGAGGCTAGCCAGCTGGGTACTTTTATTTGACAGAGGAATCACCTGAGTTTCATTGGGGGGAAAGTCAAGAGACTTGCTTAAGGCTACAAAAAAGAGGAAAGGTAGTGGTTGCAGGATGCAGATTTCCAATCAAATCCAGTGTTAGGTTCATGCACTACCGTGGCTGCCTGCCTTCTATGTACCTCCAGTAGTCCGGTCTTGCTTTTATTTCCAGCTTTCTTAGGCAATAGTCCTAACTCATCTCACACTAGTCTAGCTCAGTCCCTCTTGCCCTCACCCTCTCCCAGCAGCCAGAGCATTGCTCACTCCTCTTCCTCCTGCTTAAATGCTCAAAGCCTCTCGCTGGCTCCCCTTCCCACCGCCTGTACTCCAAAAAGTCCACTTTCTTCTGCAATTTTTTTTAAAAAAATATTTATTTTTATTGATTTCAGAGAGGAAGGGAGAGGGAGAGAGAGAGAGATAGAAACATCAATGAGGAGAATCGCTGACCAGCTGCCTCCTGCAGCCCCATACTGGGGATGGAGCCTGCAACCCAGGCATGTGCTCTGGACCAGGATCAAACCCGGGATCCGTCAGTCCGCAGGCGGACACTCTATCCACTGAGCCAAACCAGCCAGGGTTCCCCTGCAATTTTCACGAGTCCCTAAGGCCTGCCCCAGCCCACCTCTGCAGCTTCATCTTCCCAATTCCCCTGAGCTCTCGGAAATTGTCAAAAATATGCCTTAGTGCTTCCCAGTGGCTTCCTGGGCCTGTGCATGGAAGACCCTTCCTCTCTGCAGCTGGAACATGGCCGTGCACTGGCAAGACCTGGAAATACGTCACCTCGGCAGCCTCAGGTCTTAGTCCCCACCAAGCCCCAAACACTTGAAACAAGATGAACTCCTGCCAAAACTGGTTTGGCTCAGTGGATAGAGCATCAGCCTGCGGACTGAGGAGTCCCAGGTTCGATTCCAGTCAAGGGCATGTACCTTGGTTGCAGGCACAACCCCGGTAGGGGGTGTGCAGGAGGCAGCTGATAGATGATTCTCTCTCATTGGTGTTTCTAACTCTCTATCTCTCTCTCTTCCACTCTGTAAAAAAAAAAAAAAGTCAATAATATATATATATATTTTTAAAAAGATGAACTCCTGTTAAATGTCCAGGCTGTGGATTTATCCTGACCGAGGTCTACTCCTTGCTCTCTGTGCGACCTCGGTCTCAGCTTGCTCCACGGTAAAATGGGGATAATGTCCCAGTCTGGAATTGCGGACTCAGCTGGTGGGGGTGCCGGGTGCGTGGCTGGCAGGAAGGCGCCCTGTGCGGCACGGGACAAAGTTTGGTGGGTTCACTGCTGACACTTCTCACCACCTGCCATTCCCCGCCCCTGCCGCTGGTGGCCAAGCCCTCGGCTGCCCTCCACCCCCTCCCCAAGAAGCCAGGCCCCCCAGCCCCACCCCTTCGGCGGCGGCAAAGGACAAGCTGGGGAGGAGGGCACCGAGGGTCACGCTAACATCACAGATTAGAGACCGCGTGGTCATTTGGCCGATTTGCAATTGGAAGCCGAGGACCGTTGGGGGAAGGGACGGTTGGCAATGGCAGTCTCAGAGGAGTCTCCACTCAAGGTCAAGGTGCCCGCCCAACGGGCAGCGAACCGCAAGGACTTCTCCCCGAAGCCCCGCCCCTCCAGGGGACCCGAAGCCGCTCTCTCCCCAGAATCGGGGTACGTTCCCTTTAAGGCGCTCGGGAAAGTCACCGCATTGGTGGCCCGCCAACCGGGGCGCGCGGTGCGTTTTGTCCCTTGTGGGCCGCCGTGGGCCGGGTCGGGCGCGTAGGCGGGGCAGGGGGGGACGCGCCGGTGGGGTCAAAGGTTACGGCGCGCACCACGTGGGCCGGTGACTCTGTCCTTCCCGCAGCGGCCGCGGCGAGCAGGGCACTTGGGTGAGTGGCGGGGCGGGCGGCGCGGACAGCTTGAGCCGGACGCCGGATCCCGCCGCCATGGTCATCAAAACGGACGAGTTGCCGGCGGCCGCCCCGGCCGACAGTGCCCGGGAGCCCAGCTCCCAGGCTGGTGGCAAGGGGCGGCCGGGCTCGACCGGTAAGCGGGGCTGCGGCCGGCGGGGAGCCAGGAAGGGGAGGCTGCCGGGGGCCGAGCGGGCGGGCGGGCAGGTTCGGGGTTCCGCGCGGGGACCGCCGCCTTCCCTCCGCGCCCGGGTGGGTGGCATCTCGCCGGGCCCTCTACCGGGCCGCCCCCGCCCTGAAGGTCACCTTTACTATCGCCCCCAGCAGCGGCCCGGGCTTCGCACGTGGGGTCCCAGAGAGGGCAGCGGCCGCGGGGACACTCGCTCGCGTCCAGTCGCGGGGACACGTGCGCGCACACGCGGTTTCGGGGTGCGCCGCCGCCGCCGCCGCCGCCGCAGGTGGATAGACTCGGCGGCCCCACCCCCTCTGTGCCCCGGCACCGGGGAACCCTCGGGTCTGGGGTCATTGACACCTGCTCCTTCAGGCACCCCTCCACGTCAGGGTCCCCAGCGTTCCCTGTGCACACGCTGCAGTCCTGCAAGGAAGGCTCCGCTTGGGAGCTCCAGGCTTGGTCTGTGTGTGGGAAGAGCGGTAGTTGGGCTGAGTGTTGCGAGGGGGGGTTTCTCTGGTTCACTCTCAGAGGTCCGGCTTGAGCGCCAGGTGTTCAAGCGCTGCCCTCTGCCGGGCCAGGGAATGGCCCGCTCGGCGGACCCGGGGGTCTGCCTGGGTATGGGACCAAAGCCAAGCTCCTTGGCAGGAAGAGGTGTTTGTGCCAGAACTTGATCATTAACCCGCCTTATTGCGAAAAGTGGGTCGGCCCACAGTTGCAGTTTTTAAGGCAAAGGTCATCGGTGTGGAGTGGAGCTCCCCGCGCTTCCCCATGGGGACCGTGTGGTGGTGGCGGCGGCTTTGGGAGTGGCCGCGGCGATCTCCATTTCTCCCGGGCCTCTCTCTTTCTTCCCTTCCATCATGTCTCCGAGTCTAGCCTTGAGGCTGAAGCTCCAGCCCAGCCAGTCAGTTGTCATCTTCCAGTCTTCCTCAGAGCCTCGGGGCTGTGCTCTGGTCCCTTTCTGCCCCGGGTGGTCGTGGGGGGGGAGGGGGGCAGAATTACCCTTATTTCCCACTCTCCCTCCCCGCCCCCCCCCCCCCCAACTCTCCTCAACAGGACTTGTCATTTTCCTTTTCCTTCCCAGCTCCTGGTGAGTCTGGGCACAGTGGTAGGTAAGCTCTCTGATACCTGAAACAGCTGGTTTGCCCTGTGGTAGGGGATGGAGCACCTTGGCAGCTTTGCTGATTGCCTAGGTCTGGCCGAGGGGTGAGCCGATGGACAGGTGCTGATGACTCCAACCTTGCAGGCTTTGCCCTGGTGTGGCTCTGACCGGAGGGGCCAGCCAGGAGGAGGTCCATCGGAGGGGCCGGCTGACTTCCCCTCCGGCAGAGAGACCTGAAGAGATGAAGTGACTTGCCCAAGGTCACACAGCGAGAGTGAGCTGCTGAGAGCATGTGGGTTTGCAGCTCAAGGCCAGCGTGCCAAGGCTGGCCTGCCCGTCCCAGGAGAAGGTGGGCCCTCTGCGGGTTGATTGGGCTCGTGCGCCGGGAGTGAGGGCTGAGGAGGGAGGTCTGGTGGAGGATTTCTCGGGGGGTCTGAGTGAGGTCCCTGCTCAGCTGTGTGCCTAGAGGCTCGGTCTGGAGCCACCTGAGTCTCAGCTGTTCATTTGGGGGAAACTCTGAGCAGGTGGAAGGAACAGTGGCTCCTTAAGTCTCTGGGGGAAGCTCGTTATAGATAGGTGGAACTTGAATTACAGCCTGCCTGACTCTATTCAAAGAAGGAGGGGGCACCCCCCCCCGCCCCAGCAGGCTCCTTACCCTAGGACCCAGCTCTGGACGGCTCCCCAATCTCCTTGAAGAGGTGATCTAGGCCTTTCTTGGGGGTTGGGGGGGAGCGAAGGTCAGTTACCTTCTTGGGAATAAAGCTACTTTTAGGGGTTAAGAGAACAGGCAGGTTTTTCAAGTTCACAGTGGTGTGTCTAGTTCCTTCTGTTTAGGGGAGGGCTCCTTGGACTTGGGGCCCGGAGGTAAGAAGGGCTGGCAGACTGGGGAGGAGTTTGGGGGCTTAGAGGAGCTTCCTGATAGGATCCCAACGTTCTTCCCTTGGGCAGGTCAGCGCAGAGTAGCTTGAGGGGCACTGCACTATCCCCGGCTCCTGCGGACCTGCCTCTGGCCCGGGGGGACAGGAAGGAGGAGACAGAAGGGGCCACATCCTGGGGGCGGGGGGGGGGGGGGTCTTCTCCAGGTGCTGCCTGCCCTCGCCCCTCTGCCTTGGAGACCTGGGTTCCCGGGCTGCAGTGCCGTGTCTTTTGGGGCCTTACTTCCTGCCGGAGCCTCACCTGCTCAGGCCTGGCTGGGGCGGGGCCTGGCCCTGGCACCGGCTGCTGAGTGAGGCCATGCCAGGCTGGGGAAGGCACACACAGGCCACCCGAGATGGCCTAGTTTCTTTTCTAGCCCCTCCTTTCTGCTGCCCGTGGGGTCCCTCTGCTTCCAGGGCAGGGCTCCGCTTTATCTCTTCCTTCTGATCTGGCCGGTGAAAACGGGGTGGGAGGGGGTATGTATGCAGTGACATTTGGCTACCTTTTCCCCTTTCCCTAAAGCCCAAATACTCAGGGATGCTCCCTGGGACGAGGAGACGCTGGCCCAGGGGTGTAGAGGTGGGGGGAGGGTTAAGAGCTTGTGGCTGGAGGAGAAAGTGGCACCTGTGGGTGCTGCAGCCTTGGGCAGTGGCACTCCGAGGCCGGAGCTTGGGCGTCTGGCAGACCTGGGCGACCTGGGCTTTTGGTGTGTGTTTGGACCTGGCTGGGCTGCCTGTGCCTCGGTGACCTTGGGCAGCGTGCTCACCAGTCACCCGGAACCTCAGTTTCATCAAGTAAGACGGCCTGGTCAGGCTGCTGAGGGATCTGCCGTGGGCTGGGCCGACAGTGAGCATTAGCTTTGTGGTAACCAGAAGAATGGCGGTGGTTGTCCCGGCCACTCAGGGGCCGTCACCTGCCCCACTCCCTTCTCCAGGGGGTTCGGGTGTGTTTGGGAAGGAGGGTCGGCTAGGAGGGGCTCTGGCCCTTAGTGGCCTCTGGGGTGTGTAGGCTGAACCCTTGGTGGGCTCTGGAGAGGCTGAGGCCATCAGGAGCACCGGGGACGGGCCGGGCCTGGAGGGCAGAGGGCCTGAGGGAGCCCGGTGCCCCACCCCCGCCCGGGTAGTTAGTATGGATGCCGCAGCAGCTCTGGCTGGGCCGTGGCAACAAGTCAGAGGCCCTGGAAGGCGCCGTGGCGAGGCTGGGCATGTTTTCTCCACATGTTCCCTCCACAGCTGAACAGCCTTTGGCCTCTCGCTGCCAGCTCCGTTTCCCTCCCCGCGGGAGAGACTTGGTTTTCTCCTGGCAGAGCAGGGGCTGCTGGGAAGGGAAGGCAGAGCCTGCCAACTTCTTGGGAGAGCTGGAGGCCCGGGGCACGGGTGCAGTTGTTCTCTGGGAGCCCGGGAGCCCATCCCTCCTCCCGCCAGAGCCAGTGACTCCCGGGAAGGGTCACCTGCAGGGGGCAGCATGAAGAGGCCCCGGCTGCCCCTTGACCCAGGAGGCAAGCGGGGTGTGGGTGTCCGGGACTGGTAGGCAGGGGGTGGTCGCCTCATGGCCTGGGCCTGGGCCTGGGTCTGCACCAGCTGTTGCCGGCAGCTGGCTGAAGCAGTCCTGCCCGCCCCCACTGGGGTTGGGGCCGAGGAGAGGACCCCCTTGCTGGGCCCTGCCCCTGCCAACCAGTCCCCAGGGCCCTCGGTCCTGAGGGGCCCAGGTACCCCAAAGGCTGGGTTCTCCCGCCCCCCTAACAGCTTTGTCAGCGGTGACCCCCTCTCAAGGGGGTGCAGGGAGGTGGGTCTGAGTGCCGGTGGCAGCTCCGACTGGGGTCCCGGAGCCACCGGGGCCTCCTGTCCCACAGCTGTCCTTCTGGCCGACCTTGAGCAGGATTCAAGGCAGGGGGAGTGTGCCCTTCCCGGGGCCGCCCCGGCAGGCCTGGCCCCGCTGAAACCCGAAGCCAGCCAGAGCTCCAGGCCCAGGCCGACCAGCTGCATGGGGGCAAGGGTGGCGGCCGAGGCCGGAATAGGGGACGCGGACAGAGCCGGGCCTGAGCCGGAGGGCTGGCTGCCCGGCTGCGATGGCGGTCAGGAGGCTCCGGAGCCGAGGAGAGGCCAGCCGCTGGCGGCACCAGGTGGGCAGTTGGGGGCAGCGAGCAGGTGGCAGCCTCTTGTGGGGCGATCACTTGGCCTTCACCTTCAGGATCCCTTAAAGGAAGGGGGGAGGGCAGGTCGCCCTGTCCTGGGGAGTGGAGGTCCCTGGGAACCAGCCACTTTCCTTTGAAATCTGATAGGGGATTGGGTACTCCCCTGGGGTGGGAACCTGGTGCCAGGCGCCTTCTGGGCAAGCCCCCTGGGCTGCAGGAGAAGTGGGAGCCGTAGCCATCCTGGCCTTGTCTTCCTTGCCCTCCTCCCTGTCCTCCCAGCCTAGACTCAGTGCAGGCCACCTGTCTGCGTTGGGCCCCTGATTTCCCACTTGTGGGGTCCCAGACCCCAAGGCTGCTGTTCCATATTTGGTGGGAGCCCTTCCTTTATCTCTTCTCATCCTGGGGCTCACCAGCCTACAAAGTTTTTCTCAGTTGGGGCAAGTGCCCCCTGATTTCTTCCGCCATCCCTCTATCTGCCTTTGGAAAGCTGACCAACCACTGCCCTTCTCGGCCCTCCCGCCCCGTCTGCTTTGTCATGGCCGAGTTCCCCCTTTGGTTTCTGCTGCTCACTTTGTAGGGGCTTGGGGCTCTGCCGCACTGTGCACCCCCTGGAAGGAGAGGTCCTTGGGTGTCCTTGTGGTTCTCGGGAGTTTCATTTCTGACTTGGAGGTGTGCTGGGGATGGGGACTGGGTGGCGATGGTCATTGAAGGTGGCGAGGGTGGAGGGCAGTGTGGCAGCTGTTGGTGCAAGAATCCAGAGTTCACTCTTGTCTCTTGACCTTGGACAAGGCTCTGAACTTTTCTGGGCCTCATGCATCCTAATTTGGGGGAAGGGGGAGGAGACTGTATCTGAGCTCCTAGTGGTGTGTTTTTCACTAAGTTGAGGGGACCTGGGGAAGAGGGAGTGGCTTCTTGTGATGCCCCCTGGCCTGCCCTTCGGTGCTGGGCTCCTCTCCTTTCCCCAGAGCCCTGCTCCACGTTCTGTGGGTCTCAGTGGGGTCCATTCGGCTCTGGGGAAATGCACCTCAGCCCCCTTCCTAGCAGCTGGGGAGGAAGAGGAGGGCCGGGGTCTGGATGGAATCAGCTGAATCCAGGGCAGGGCGGGTGAGCTGACCAGTCTGGAGCCCCCAGGCAAGCCAGGGCCAGTTTGGCTGCCAGGCGGACCTGGTGGGAAGGGGGTCAGTGGGCACCGGGCAGGGCTGGGTGTTGCTGGGGGGTTTCTGTGAGGGCCGCTGCTCCCAGGAGGCGGGACGCTCTCCTCTGTCCCCTCAGTACTTGGGCACAAATGGAAGGTGTTGTCACCTCTCCCCCTCACAGCATGTGCGTTGGGAGTGTTTCACAAATATTCAACTTAACTATCTACCTACAGTAATTAATTCGTTAATTCGGTACCTTTCTACTGGGCCCGGGGAAGACAGGAGGAGGAAGACAGAGCGCTGGTGTGAGCAGCCACCCCGAGCGCAGCAGACCTAGAGCCCTGGGAGGCGGGGTAAAGGGAGGTTCGAACTCTGCAGAGAAGAGGATTCATTTCACTTCGGTCTTACTGAATGAGTCGGGGTTTGCCCAGTGGAATGTGATATGGGGCAGAATGAGCAGAGGCACGGGTGGGAGGTAAAGAGGTAAGGCTTCTGAATGGCTTGGTGTAGCTACACCTCGACAGGGAGAGCTGGTAGGAGCCGAGGGCGGGAGGCTGTGCCTGAGCGTGCTGGCCCGAGAAGCGTGGGTCTTGTGGGCAGCGGGAGAGTTGAGGGTTCTGAGCAGCGTTCCTGAAAAGGGGAATGGCCTGTGCCAGCACCGCGCCAGTTAGAGCTGTGACCGGTGCAGATTGGGTCGCGTGGCTAGATTGGGGTCGGGGATATTCATGGAGCAGGGGCCGGTTTGTGGAGGAAGATGAATTCCATGCTGACGAGATGGTCTTTGGTGATGCCTGAGGGATGGCCACTTTGAAATGCTTGAGCAAGGCCTGAATTGGCCATCTGAGCTCCGAGGCCTCAGGGCACTTGAAGCATGGGAGAGGGAGAGGGAGAGGGAGATGAGAATGAGGTGAGGCGGGCCCAGGTTGGACTGCTGGGAGAGGATGGGCTGGAGAGGGGCGGCAAGTGTCGGTGTCACCAGGGAAGAGGAGGAGGAGGAGCTGGGAGGAGCTGAGGACCCTGGGGCTGGGCTCTCAGAGTGGCGTGGTGACGCTGGGGAGAGGGCTTGGCTAGCGTGCTGAGAGGAAAGCTGGGCTGGTGGACTGAGGAGCAAATGGGAGGGAGGACCCGTGAGGAAGGTTCCGGAAGTGGCCTGCAGGTGGAAGTTGTGTGCCCATTGTGAGGTGGGACCAGGGCTGAGTCTTGGGAGAACAGGCAGGCGCCACCCTGTGGGACATGTGCCCAGGCTGGTGGGTGAGGTGGGCACCCCATCTGACCAGCTAGGCCCCCCTTGCTCAGCTCCTTCATTGTTGCCCACAGAGCTGCCGTCAGTCATGCTGCTGAATGGGGACTGCCCGGAGAGCCTGAAAAAGGAAGAGGGGCCCCCCGAGCCGCCCCAGGAAAATGGGCTGGCTGAGGCGGAGCCGGGAGAGGAGACCCCCGGACAGGAAGTCATTGTCATCCAGGACACCGGCTTTTCTGTGAAGATCCTGGTCCCCGGGATTGAGCCCTTCTCCCTGCAGGTGAGACGTGGAGAGGAGCCGGAGACCACGACCCAGGTCTCTGGGAGGACAAGGTGCGAGACAAACCTCGCCTTTGCTCGCCCTGGCCCATGTGGTAGGCAGAAAACCTACCTGTGCCTCGCCCACGGTCACTCACCGGCCTGGGGGACGTGGGATCAGGCTGCCGGCATTGTCCCATGGCTGGGGGAGCTTCCGGCTGGGACTGTGGGGGAGCGGGCTGGTGGTGGGGTTCCAGGGCTGCCAGTCCTCTGCTTTCTTCTCTCAGGGAGGCCGCCGCTCCCTGGCTGTGTTTTTACCATTTGCCCGAGAGAAGCGTGGTATCGGGTGGTCTCCAAGAGCGGAGCCAACCCAGGGGTCTTGCTGAGTGTTAACTCATGGGGGAGCCACTGCCCTCTTACGTCTTCTGTACCCAGAGGCTTGAGCCCAGAGCACCCCTTCTTTTTTCTTTTTAATTCTTACCCAAGGATATTACCTCCATTGATTCTTAGAGTGAAAGGGAGAGAGAGAAACAAACATTGATGTCAGAAAGACACATTGATTGATTGTCTCCCGCATGCACCCCACCAGGGCCAGGGATTGAACCCATGACCTTTCGGTCATCTGGCCAGCGCTCTAACCACTGAGCAACCAGCCATGACCCAGAGCACTCCTTGAAAAGGAAAGCCATTAGCTGAAACCGGTTTGGCTCAGTGGATAGAGCATCGGCTTGCGGACTGAAAGGTCCCGGGTTCGATTCCGGTCAAGGGCATGTACCTTGGTTGCGGGCGCATCCCCAGTAGGAGGTGTGCAGGAGGCAGCTGATCGATGATTCTCTCTCATCGATGTTTCTAACTCTCTATCCCTCTCTCTTCCTCTCTGTAAAAAATCAATAAAATATATATGGGGGTGGAGGGGGGTGGGAAGGAAAGCCGTTTGCCCTGGGGACCTTGGCATTGGTCAAGGGAGAAAGCAAGATTGCTGGGTTCTTCCCCCACTGTTATCTCCTTCTGCTCGGGGATTGCTCAATTGCAGGAATAGTTTAGGCCTGAGGGTAATGGGGCCAGACTGTGTCATGAACATGTGCATAGATCCTGTGCACACAGGTGCAGATGGGCATGTATGTGCGGAGAGGCCCGGAGTTTACAAGCCAAACGGTGGGAGAGTGAATATTTGGAGCATTGATTCTAGGGGCCCAGGTACTTTGGGTGGTGGAAGTGGTGTGTCCTCACCAGGGAAATGGGGGCTTTTCTCTGGCAGGTGTCCCCTCAGGAGATGGTACAGGAGATCCACCAGGTGCTCATGGACCGAGAAGACACGTGTCATCGCACCTGCTTCTCGCTGCACCTGGACGGCAACATGCTGGACCACTTTTCGGAGCTGCGCAGCGTCGAGGGGCTGCAGGAGGGCTCGGTGCTACGCGTGGTGGAAGGTTTGTCCAGAAATCGGGCAGCCTGCCAGGGGGGCACAAGAGGCAGGGCCAGGCAGTACCCACTCACGCTGCTGGGCACCGATGGGCGTGTGGAGGCTCCGGGGTCTCGGTCTTATGGAGGCAGTGTGGGAGCACAGGCCAGCTTCTCAGCCTGTCACCTGCGCACCCTTCAACTTCGTGGTTTACATATCAGAGTCGTGATTAAAACAAACAGAATACCAACCAAGGCTTGATATCAGTCCAATCAGATTCTATAGAGATAAAATTAAGTCTCTTAAGGAAACTGAAGTCTGGGAAGTCAGGCCCAGTGTGGACTGATCCGCTGGTGTGAGGATGATTTGTTTATGAAAACAAGAGCTTCTGTGCACTTGGGTCTCCTGAGGAGAAGAGGCTCAGAGGGTCAGGTGTGTCAGCTTGTTAAGAGGAAATGTGGAAAATGTACCCAAACTTGCTTGATCATGGAAGCTCTCTCCTCCCCACAAAGAGCCCCCATTAATGTTTCACAAAACACACATTGGGGAGCAGTGTTGTGCTCCGGATCCTGTTGGTTTCGGGGCACCCCTGGGTGAGGGCTCTCTCGGCCTAGCTGTCTGTAGGCTGCTCCCCGACACTGAGCAGAGCAGGGGCTTTGGGGGCTCCCCGAGGCCGGTGTGCACTTCCAGAGGCATTTCTTGTGCCTTTTGGCAGAAGGTTCTCTGCAAACAAGGATTCCTGCCAACCAGCAGGCAGGTGTGTGTGTGTGTGTGTAAACCAGAGCTCCAGACTGAGTTCATAATGGAGCTTGTAAGTGGAAGCCTACAATTGAAAAATTAAGACCACGAAGGTTGCCCCATGCCAGCCATCTGCTGGGCAGGTGTTGCCAGGAGCAGAGCCCTGGTCACGCCCACACTTCCCTCCCGACAGAGCCGTACACAGTGCGCGAGGCCCGAATCCACGTGCGCCACGTCCGAGACCTGCTCAAGAGCCTGGACCCGTCCGATGCCTTCAACGGGGTTGACTGCAACTCCTTGTCCTTCCTGAGTGTCTTCACTGATGGCGACCTGGGAGGTGAAGGAGGCGTTGGGGCCCAGGTTGGGCAGAGGGGCCAGGAGCAAGATAGCCAGGGGCCGCCGGCCGGCGTGGCTCAGTGGTTGAGCGTCAGCCTAGGAACCAGGGGACCAAGGTTCAATTCCAGGTCCAGGCACATGCCCGGTTGCGGGCGCGGTCCCCAGTGTGGGGCATGCAGGAGGCAGCCGATCCATGCTTCTCTCTCATCATTGATGTTTCTGTCTCTCCCTCTCCCTTCCTGTCTGAAATCAATCAAATATATTAAAAAAACAAAAATAAAAGATAGCCAGGGCCTGGCGGAGGGGCTGAGGGCCAGGCCATCTCACCTGGAGGGGGCGGGTCAGGCATGCAGAGTGGAGCCAGTCTAGGTGGGGAAGTGGGCAGCCCCTGGGTGGCCCTGTGCTGACCACCAGCCTCGGGTCCCTCAGACAGCGGGAAGCGGAAGAAGGGCTTGGAGATGGACCCCATTGACTGCACGCCGCCCGAGTACATCCTTCCGGGCAGCCGGGAGCGGCCGCTGTGTCCCCTGCAGCCTCAGAACCGAGACTGGAAGGTGGGATTCCCCGAGGAGAGCCGGAACGGGCCTCTGGCAGGGGGGGAGCCGCTGCCCCAGGAGGCTGGCCCCTCACGCTCGGCCGTTCCTGCAGCCCCTGCAGTGCCTGAAGGTGCTCACCATGAGCGGCTGGAACCCGCCCCCCGGGAACCGCAAGATGCACGGGGACCTCATGTACCTGTTCGTGATCACGGCCGAGGACCGGCAAGTCAGCATCACGGCGTCCACGCGGGGCTTCTACCTGAACCAGTGAGTCCTTGTGCGACCCGTTCTGGGTCCCGGGCCGCTGCTCGGAGCTCCCTGCACAGTGACCGCCCCCTCTGCAGGTCCACAGCGTATCACTTCAACCCCAAGCCTGCCAGCCCGCGCTTCCTCAGCCATTCCCTGGTGGAGCTGCTCAACCAGATCAGCCCGACCTTCAAAAAAAACTTTGCCGTGCTGCAGAAGAAAAGGTAGTGCCTTCGCCTCGTCTCTGCCCCGGGTCCCGGCCCGCCAGCCCGGACACGAGCACGTCTGCCCTCAGAAGCTGGGCCCCAGGCACCCGGAGCCTCCCTGGGGGCAGGTCTCAGGACGGGAGACCCCGCAGAGAAGCAGGGGCCAGGGCGGGGCTCTGAGCGTGGCGGGCTGCCCATCTCCCCTCTCTGCCCGCCGTAGGGTCCAGCGCCACCCGTTCGAGAGGATTGCCACCCCGTTCCAGGTGTACAGCTGGACGGCCCCCCAGGCCGAGCACGCCATGGACTGCGTGCGCGCGGAGGATGCCTACACCTCCAGGCTGGGCTACGAGGAGCACATTCCCGGACAGGTGCCTGCGCCTGGCCCTGCCCTCCCCGGCACCTCCCTCCCCTCCCTTCCCCTCCCTGGGTGGGCGCCAGGCTGGGTCTGTGCGCCTCCCCCGAAGCTCCATCTGCTTTTCTGTATTCACTTGGGAGCCTAGGGGGCTGTCCGTAGGGGAGGGCAGGGAGGAGCTGCTCAGTGCAGATTGTGGGGTTCAGGCCGAGCCGTGTCTCCCTCCCTGGCCCCTCTCCAGACCCGGGACTGGAACGAGGAGCTGCAGACCACGAGGGAGCTGCCCCGCAAGAACCTGCCTGAGCGGCTGCTGCGGGAAAGGGCCATATTCAAGGTACCGCGTCCCGTGTCTGACTGCAGCTTCACACCCCCCTGCAGCCCTGCTGGGGTTTTTCTTTGGGTTTTCTTGTGGACAGGAGGGAGGAAGAAATGCTTTAAATTCTTTGATAATCTTACGCCTAGAGGTGATAACGGTGAAAATAAGATCTAAGTGTTTTGGATACTAACTTTATCAGGGTCTGTGCCAGGTGTGTCATAGGCATTACCTCCGGTCATCTCTCAGACAACTAGTAAAGTTCCATACTTTTATTGTCACTGCTTTATAGACAAGAAAATGAGTCCAAGAGGTGACCTGAGTTCACCTGGCACACAATTGGTGGGTCCCCCACTCCTCGTTAATCGCCAGGTTCTGAAGTCTGAGCATAAGTGATTTTTTTTTTTTTAAAAAGGGGGGTTTCTTGCCCTTTTCCAAATGTGAGGAAACAGCCTAGAGCCCTCTGCCAGCCTCCCCCCCGGTGAGCTCGGCGAGGTGGGACCCTCCCAACCTCTGCCTCTCACAGGTGCACAGCGACTTCACGGCAGCGGCCACGCGGGGCGCCATGGCGGTCATCGACGGCAACGTGATGGCCATCAACCCGAGCGAGGAGACCAGGATGCAGATGTTCATCTGGAACAACATCTTCTTCAGCCTGGGCTTCGACGTCCGCGACCACTACAAGGACTTCGGCGGCGACGTGGCGGCCTACGTGGCCCCCGCCAATGACCTCAACGGCGTGCGCACGTACAACGCGGTGGACGTGGAGGGGCTGTACACGCTGGGGACGGTGGTGGTGGATTACCGCGGCTACCGCGTCACGGCCCAGTCCATCATCCCCGGCATCCTGGAGCGGGACCAGGAGCAGAGCGTCATCTACGGCTCCATCGACTTCGGCAAGACGGTGGTGTCGCACCCGAGGTACCTGGAGCTGCTGGAGCGCACGAGCCGGCCCCTCAAGATCCTGAGGCACCGGGTGCTCAACGACCGCGACGAGGAGGTGGAGCTCTGCTCCTCCGTGGAGTGCAAGGGCATCATCGGCAACGACGGGCGCCACTACATCCTCGACCTGCTCCGCACCTTCCCGCCGGACCTCAACTTCCTCCCCGTGCCCGGCGAGCGGCTGCCCGAGGAGTGCACCCGCGCCGGCTTCCCCCGCGCCCACCGCCACAAGCTGTGCTGCCTGCGCCAGGAGCTGGTGGACGCCTTCGTGGAGCACAGGTGCGGGGCGGGCTGGTGGCCGCCGGGCCGGGCTGCTCAGCGGTGGGTGCTCCTGAGGGCGGTGGCTTTGGAAAGTGGAGAGGAGCCAGCCCTGGCCACAGGCATCACAGACTCGGCTCTAGCCTCCCCACTGTCAGGCGCACAGCCCAGGGGTCAGCTCGGCAGTGGCCCCGTCCCCTAGGGAGCATGTGGGAATTGCTGGGGTGTCTTTGAATCCGCTGCGGGGTGGGGGAGGCTGTGAGGAGTGGCAGGGGCTGTCGAGGCTGCTGGCATTTAACGCGTAAGAGCCACATCAGATGTCCCACACCACGAACAATTCTCCCTCTCACCGTGCCAGTGGGCTCCTGTCAGTCTTGAGAGCCCTGGCCTGCGTGGTGGGCCCCCCCGGCCCGCACCCCACCCCAGCTGTCCTCTTCCTGTCTGGGAGGAAGAGGGTTTTGCTGTGACCTGCTGCCACCTGGTAGCGTTGCTGGGCTGGCATGTGCGTGGATGTGTTGGTACTTGGCACACGTCAGGTTGGGTTCGCTTGCCGTCAGGGGGTCCAGCCCCAACATCCATTCACCCCAGGAGGCGAGGAGCGGGGGGCCGGGCTCTGGTCCCAGCAGGCGGCTTGAAGGCCAGGGAAGGTGCCGCCGACCCCGTTCCCATCCTGTTCTGCCCGCGTGCTGCTCGCCAGGTACCTGCTCTTCATGAAGCTGGCCGCCCTGCAGCTGATGCAGCAGAAAGCCAGCAAGATGGAGAACTCCACCCCGTTGGAAAACGGCACCCCACCCTCCGCGGAGTCCAAGTCTGAAGACCCTGTGGGACCCGAGGCAGGAAGTGAGGAGGAGGGAGGCAATGCCAGCGGCCTGGCCAAGGTGAAGGAGCTGGCCGAGACCATCGCCTCGGACGACGGCACAGGTGGGTGCTGTGGGTGCTGTGGGTGCGGGGACGGCCCTGTCCTGGCAGCTCCAGACCCCAGAGCGGCAGGATTCATCTTCGGGGAGCGGGGGAGGCTTGTGAGCCTGGCAGAGGGGTAGGGACAGCCGGCCCACATGTGGACGGCTGCCTCAGCGGGCCGTGTCTCCACAGCAGACCCCCGGAGCCGGGAGGTGATCCGCAACGCGTGCAAGGCCGTCGGCTCCATCAGCAGCACGGCCTTCGACGTCCGCTTCAACCCGGACATCTTCTCACCAGGCAGGCGGTGGAGCGGGCGGGCAGAGTCGGGGTCACCCGGGGCCTCCGTGTCGGCGGGCCCTTCCCCGACCTGAGCGATGGCATCTGCCTTGCTGCCCCCTCCTCCCTTCACCGGCTCAAGCCTGCCTCCCCTCCGCAGGCGTCCGCTTCCCCGAGTCCTGCCAGGAGGAGGTGCGGGACCAGAAGCAGCTGCTCAAAGACGCCGCTGCCTTCCTGCTGTCCTGCCAGATCCCTGGCTTGGTGAGTACTGACCGCAGGGCCGGGGCCGGCACAGACTTAGAGGCTGGGGACCCTCACAGGAGTGACTTCTTCAGACCTGACTTGAGAGGCAGGCGGGGCAAAGTGCTCGTCCCCCCCTGACCCAAAGCAACCGCGGGGGCCTCGGGCTCAGGCTCTGCTCCTCCGGGCGGCTGGCAGCGGGGGTCTGGTCCTCTGTGTGACGGATGGCTGACGGGCAGGGGGGCACCTGGGAGAGAAGGTGAGGGGTCCTGCCCGCTTCACCCTCCCGAGCTTTATGCGTAAGCCCCGTGGGTGCCAGGGAGGTTTGCGCCTACGGAGGCAGCTCCGTGACCAGTGGTGCTCTTGTCTCAGAACTTGGAGCTGAGCTGCTGTGCCAGCTACCCTGGTCTGCTCCTTCCCTCCTGGTCGGAGAGGAGCCTTCGCTGCCACGCGGCTCTCAGTCCGTCACCAGCAGGCTCCCTCGTTCCGCTTCCCCACCAGGGGGCCTGGCGGTCACCCACTTTCCTTGGCTTGAGTGACAGGCTGGGGGCAGCTCTCACCTCTTTGCTGGTCTTGCTGCTGCTGTGTCTCCTTCCCTCTTCCCACGGGGAGCGGGCTCTTTGCCCCCCGCTTCCCGTCCGGAGGGGCCTGGTGGTGGTGTGGGCTCCCCCGGAAGCCCGGGGCGGGGCGGGGCGGGGCCTGACGTGCTGCAGCCCGCAGGTGAAGGACTGCACAGACCACGTGGTGCTGCCCATGGACGGGGCCACGCTGTCGGAGGTGATGCGCCAGCGAGGCATCAACATGCGCTACCTGGGCAAGGTGCTGGACCTGGTGCTCCGGAGCCCGGCCCGAGACCAGCTGGACCACATCTACGTGAGTGGCGCTCGGGGCGGGGGGCGGAGGGCGGGAGGCGAGCCGCTGGTGCCGGCCTGGAGGCCTGGCCCAACCCGACTTCCCTCTCGGAACCTTTGTAGAAAATTGGCATTGGAGAGCTCATCACCCGTTCTGCCAAGCACATTTTCAAGACGTACTTACAGGTACCCCCGCCCGCCCAGCCCGGGGGGGTGGGGTCCCCAGGAAGAGCCCTGGGTCGGGACCCGAGGGCCCTCGTGACTTTGGTCCAAACTCGCAGGGAGTCGAACTCTCAGGCCTGTCGGCTGCCATCAGCCACTTCTTGAACTGCTTCCTGAGCTCCTACCCCAACCCTGTGGCCCACCTGCCCGCCGACGAGCTGGTCTCCAAGAAGAGGAACAGGAGGAGGAGGAACCGGCCTCCGGGGGCCGCAGACAACACCGCCTGGGCCGTCATGACCCCCCAGGAGCTCTGGAAGAACATCTGCCAGGAGGCCAAGAACTACTTTGACTTCACCCTCGAGTGGTGCGTGAGTGGCGGGGCGGCAGGCAGCGGGACCCGGCAGCCCACGGGCAGACAGGAGCGGAGGAGGAGGAGGAGGAGGAGGAGGAGGAGGAGGAGAAGGAGCAGGAGGAGGAGGAGGAGCAGCAGGAGGAGGAGGAGGAGCAGGAGCAAGAGCAGGAGGAGGAGGAGGAGGAGGAGGAGGGAGCTGTTCCGGGAACGGGCTGGGAGGCCTGGAGAGCAAAGGCGGCGGGCGGCTCGGGTGGAGGGGCAGCTGCTGAGAAGGGCGGAGTGGAGCCACCTGCCCCTCCTCCCCAGTGAGTCCGTGGACCAGGCCGTGGAGACCTACGGGCTGCAGAAGATCACGCTGCTGCGGGAGATCTCCCTCAAGACCGGCATCCAGGTAGGCGGCCTGTCCCCCGCGCTCCGGCTCCCGCAGGTCCCCAGGCCTGTGGGCGCTCCCCGTGTGCTGCGGGTGGGAGGTGCTGGCCTTTGGCCCCGGGCTGAGGCTGCCTGTGCTATGGGTGCTGGCCGTGTCCCCAGATCCTGCTGAAGGAGTACAGCTTCGACAGCCGCCACAAGCCCACCTTCACCGAGGAGGACGTGCTCAACATCTTCCCCGTGGTCAAGCACGTCAACCCCAAGGCCTCGGATGCCTTCCACTTCTTCCAGAGCGGGCAGGCCAAAGTACAGCAGGGTGCGTGGCCAGGAGCGGCCGGGGGGAGGGCCCTTCCTGGCTCGGGCCTGACCTCGCCACCCTCGGTGCCCGCAGGCTTCCTGAAAGAGGGCTGCGAGCTCATCAACGAGGCCCTGAATCTGTTCAACAACGTGTACGGAGCCATGCACGTGGAGATCTGCGCCTGCCTGCGCCTCCTCGCCCGCCTCCACTACATTATGGGCGACTACGCCGAGGTGGGCCTGGAGCGCCCGCTGGGGGGGCACCCACAGGGCCTGGAGCACCCACAGGGCCCGGCGCACCCACAGGGCCCGGCCTGGCACTGGGAGCTGACAAGTGGGGGGGCCAGGCCTGTGTTCTCAGCCCCAGAGCAGCAGGAGCTGGAGGCTCCACTTACGTGGTAGGGCCGGGGGCGCAGGGAGGAGCAGGCAGAGACCAGGGGGACCCGGAGTCACTTGCTCTGCCTGGGCCTCCTTCCCCCTTTCCACCATTGGATCCTGACATCCTTGGGGAGCTGCCATGAACGCGGGGTGATGGGCGGGCCTCCCCTCACAGGGACGATGGGAAGGATGAATTCTGGGACTCAGCTAGGACCTCGGTGGCGCTGCTGGGAGTGTCTGTGGAGACCTCTGTGGTCTCCGCCAGCCCCGGCCTGGTGGTGCCCAGCTGCCCGGCCAGCCCGGGCCTTCGGAGGCCTTTCCTGGGCCTGGTTCCTGGGCAGGCGGGGCAGGCGTCCCTCCCTGCTGTCAGCGCTTCTGTCTGTAGGTTTTGTTGTTACTCCTCACCTGAGGCTGTTTTTCCTTTGATTTGTACAGAGAGTTGAAGGAGCGGGAGAAACATGGAAGTGAGGGAGAGAACACATAAGTGGGTTGCTTCCCATCACGCCTGCAAATTGAGGCCCGAGGCACATGGCCTTGACTGGAGTAAAATCCAGGACCCTTCAGCCCTGGGCCGATGCTCTATCCAGTGAGCCAGACTGGCTAGGACTAAGTATGGGCTTTTAAAAATTATTACCAATACTTAACTTTCAGCACAATTTGAGATTTATATATGTGTGTATTTACTAGGGTTTGTTGGGAGAAGAAGGTTTAAGATAGGTTTTTTTAAAGATGAAACCGTCTGAGTGGGGCATAGACTTCATGGTCATGGCAGCTGGTTTTGACCCCTTCCCTGCTGCCTTTGTGCAAAGTGAGCGTAGGCAGTGCGGCCGGAGGGGACCAAGGCCTCGCTCCCGCGGGGCTCGGAGACCAGGTCAGGCAGGTGGGTGTGGGACGGGCACCCGCCCCATGACGTTCCCCACTTCTCCAGGCCCTGAGTAACCAACAGAAGGCGGTGCTGATGAGCGAGCGAGTGATGGGCATCGAGCACCCCAACACCATCCAGGAATATGTGAGTGGCCCCCGGGCCGGGGGCTGCCAGCCGGGGGGCCGGGGGCTGCCAGCCGGGGGGCCCGGGGCTGCCAGCCGGGGGGCCGGGGGCTGCCAGCCGGGGGGCCCGGGGCTGCCAGCCGGGGGGCCCGGGGCTGCCAGCCGGGGGGCCGGGGGCTGCCAGCCGGGGGGCCGGGGGCTGCCAGCCGGGGGGCCCGGGGCTGCCAGCCGGGGGGCCGGGGCCGGCCCGGCCTGACTCGGCTGCCCCCGCAGATGCACCTGGCCCTGTACTGCTTCGCCAGCAGCCAGCTCTCCACCGCCCTGAGCCTGCTGTACCGCGCCCGCTACCTCACGCTGCTCGTGTTTGGGGAGGACCACCCCGAGATGGCCCTGCTGGACGTGAGTGCCGAGGAGGGGTGGCGGGGCGAGCCTCGGCCCCCGGGGACCGGGAGCTGACCAGGGCCCTCCGACTGCCCCTAGAACAACATCGGGCTGGTGCTGCATGGGGTGATGGAGTATGACCTCTCGCTGCGCTTCCTGGAGAATGCGCTGGCTGTCAGCACCAAGTACCACGGGCCCAAGTCCCTCAAAGTGGCCCTCAGGTGAGGCTGCTGTGGGTTAGCGGGTGGGGGGCCCAGGCCCACAGGGACAGGGTCCCAGGAAGCACCCGGATTGAGCGTGGGCACGGGACCCAGCGCTGTCTGCCCTCGGTCTGACCCCTGAGGAAGTTCCCCCACCTTCTGTTCCCCCCAAGTCCTGGGCTTGGGTGTTCGCCCAGGTAGATTCCAGAGCAGGACCTAGATGAGTCTGCACCCCTCATTAGGCTGCCCCTGCCCCTGCCCACTCCTGTCCTTCCTGTGCCCCCACACCATGCTCCCTCAGCCACCATCTTGTCGCACGGGTCTATGAGAGCAAAGCCGAGTTCCGGTCAGCCCTGCAGCACGAGAAAGATGGCTACACCATCTACAAGACCCAGGTGGGCCGCGGCAGGGGCTGGCGGGGGTGGGGGGGTGGGGGGGAGACACACACACAGCAGGGCCGTGGGGGGCGGCAGGGCTGGGCACTCGGCAGCCCTGACTCCTGCCTCGCCGCTCTCGCCGCAGCTGGGCGAGGACCACGAGAAGACCAAGGAGAGCTCCGAGTACCTCAAGTGCCTGACCCAGCAGGCCGTGGCCCTGCAGCGCACCATGAACGAGATCTACCGCAACGGCCCCAGCGCCAACATCCCGCCCCTCAAGGTGTGTCCGGGGCAGAGCCGGGGGCCCCCTCCCCAGCCTCCCATTGCCCTCCCAGTGGCTCATCCTCCCTGGCACCCTCAGTTCACAGCCCCCAGCATGGCCAGTGTCTTGGAACAGCTCAATGTTATCAACGGCATCCTCTTCATTCCACTCAGGTGAGGCCCTGCTCTGTCCCCGCCCAGCGGGGAGTCGGCCTTTACTCTCTTGCCTTTTGAGCCATAACACACTGACATGCTCAACACTGGGAACACAGTTCCTGTGAATCCTCTGGAAACACTCCGCTTCATTGAGCAACTAACACCTGCCATCTTTCCCCCGCTTTTTTACACAAAACCACAGTAGCAAACCATGCACATAGGGCTGTTTCCTGCGCTTCCTGTTTGTCGGCGCTCTCACCAAACCCGGAAAGCATGGCTTCGTTCTCTCTCTGGCTTCCTGCGGTCCCCCTGTGCCTCCTGACCAGGCCCTCCCGCGGTCTCCCCCCGCGGGGACCTGGGCCGGCCGGTCAGTGGGTAGGGAGCCAATAGTGGACCTCTGTGTGTGCACACCGTCCTGCTCTCCTTCTCTGTGGGTCGTCGCCTGCGGCAGACGCAGCAGGTGCAGCAGGTTTGAGCTGGTGGAAAGGCGCGGGGAGCCAGGCCTCCGCCGAGGCTCTGGCAGGTGCGGGGAGCTCTCCGCTTTCCAGCACTCTGCGCCTCTCTGCTCTGCGGAGGGAAGGGAAGCGCTTGTTTCTCCCTCTCGCACCGAACAAACCTGAGTCTGGTTTGTCCCGGGTGGCAGAGCCGGTGAGGCGATGGAGGCCTGGGCCCGCTCTGACCCCACCCCCACCCCTGTCCTCCTCCTCAGCCAAAAAGACCTGGAGAACCTGAAAGCTGAGGTGGCGCGGCGGCACCAGCTCCAGGAAGCCAGCAGAAACAGGGACAAGGCTGACGAGCCCACGGCCACCGAGGCTGAGCCCGCAGGGGCCCCCGAGGATCCGGCTCCCCAGCCCCAGGCCGCCAAGGACCCTCCTCCCCCCAGCTTGCAGGGGTAGAAGGGGAGAGACCGATGGACAGTCAGCTGCCCCATTACCCAGTGACCCAGACTCCAGGAGGAGGGGGCACGCCCCGCAGATCCGGAGAGGAAGCGAGTCCCTATTCTTCCACATTTCCAACCCCAGCCCTCCCCCAGCGTCCTCCTGGGACCCTGGCCTGGCCTGTCCGCCCCCCGAGAGATGTTTTTGCACTGGTTCAATGAAATGTCGATGCAGAAGCCTAACTGAAGACACGAGTGGAGTGTGTGGGCACCGGCTCCCGCCGGGCAGGTGCCCCTCAGGCGCCGCCCTGAGCAGGTGTGTGCGAGCGCGTCCATGAGAGAGAGAGAGAGAGCGTCCTGATCCGTCCGTCCTGACTTGTACATAGCCCGGGTCCGCCCGGAGTGGGTGCGTGCAGATGCGATTTCTCAGGTCATTTGTATGTTTGACATTACGGCTGCTGCTTCTGCTGCCACTACCCCTGGCCCCAGCCTGGCTAAAAGCCCGGGTTTGAAGCCGAAAGGGGTGCTTTTCTGTGTCCTGGGATGGGAGTCAGCCCTGTGCAGGGCTGGAGAGCTGGGTGCACTTTAGCCCTGTGGCGAGGTGAGAGCTGCAGGGGCTTCTTTACCAGGCACGGCCGGGCCTGGCCTGGCTGTGCTTGGGGAGGGCAGGGTGGGCAGCGGCGGTTCCCAGATGCCCCGGTGCCCGGCCCCCGTCTGCCTCCCTGCTCCTCAGCTGGGGACACCCTGGGGGCTGCAGTCTGAATGTATTCTTCTCACCACTTTAACCTAGCTGCCTGACGCACAGTGGGAGTGGGGAGGGAGCGGGCCCAGGGGAACCGGGCTGAACGTGGGTCCTGGGGCCGAGTTACCAGGTACAGGGGTGATTGCCACTGGTTTGTGGAGCCCAGCTCCCTACCTGGTCCTGGCCGCACAAGCACCTTCGACGGGGAGTACCTCTGGGCACGTGGGGGAGGCACTGAGGGTGGTGGCCCCACAGGCCCGCTGCTCCCGCCCCGCTGCCTGTGCTGCTTCTGTGCCTGCTGTTGGGGCCCTGACGGGGGGAGGTCGCCACCTCTGTGGGCTTGGGGAGCCGTTCCGGGGGTGGGACCTCTGCCTGGGGCAGCTGCTTATGGGTATGGTCTGTCCAAACACCTTGTTTCAAAGGGAGTGGGCGTGAGCTAGCAATCGGAGCATCCCCACAGCTGATCAAGAATTTTTTCTTGTTTTTAAACCATCACGTCTTCATTTCACATTGGAATAAAGTGAGTTTTTGAAACCTACTGCCCCAGACCATCCTGTGTGTTCTGTTCCAGTCTTGTGATAGTGAGGCTTGTCAGAAATGTTACTAGCAAGAGTGTAAAGCACTTGAATGTGTGAAAATTCTGTCAAATTCCAAGTTATTGTTGTAATGTCATTTAAGAGGGTGGAGTCACAGGCACCTGGCAGCCAGTCCTAGACCCCTGAGAGTGGCACACGGAGGAATAGCACCTGTTGGCCACAGGAGCCGAAAGGCTGGGGGAGCTCCTCCATGGAGTTCGTGTGACACAGGCTGGAGAGAGGCCGGAGGGACTGAGGGTGCTCAAGGTGGCCCAGGCCTTGGGCTGGCCTCATAGGTCACCGAGCACCGAACTGCAGGCACCTGTCCTTGTCCCTCTGAGTAGGGAGCACTGGTAGCATCCCCAGGCCTGAGAGCTAGGAGCACCGAGCTGTCTGTAGGGCCATTCTAAGGTGTGGTGTAGGGCTAGCGAGACCCGGAGATGTAGTGAGGCGGGGGAAGGAGAATCCACCTTGGCTGCTGGGGGCAGAGAGGACCTGTCTGGGAAGAGGGGAGTCTCATGACAGGTAGTGGCTGCTGTTTGGCCATCCCTGCCTTTCTTGCACTCACGCACACTTGAATGCCCCCCCCCCCTTTTTTTAAATCTTTATTGATTTCAGAGAGGGAGAGAGAGAGAAACATCGATGAGAGAGAATCATTGATTGGCTGCCTCCTGCATGTTCCCTACTGGGGATTGAGCCCACAACTCAGGTATGTGCCCTTGATTGGAATCGAACCTGGGACCCTTCAGTCCGCAGGCTAACTCACTATCCACCTAGCAAACCAGCAAGGCTTGAATGACTTTTAATATATGGAGTATTTGCTGTGTCTTTGACATTCTAAAAAGAAAAAAATTGCAACCCTAATGTCTTAGTTTTCCTAAGCCAACTGGAATAAAAGATATCCCTGCCTTGAGGTGTTTTTTTTTTTTTTTCAAGTGATGCCTAAAGATCGCCCTGGGCACCTTGACGTAACACCCCCTTCTCCCCACGCCCCCTTTACAGTCTCATGCCTTCCTGCGACCTTTGTCCTGGTCACGTGCTTCACAGCACTTCCAGAAATGGGGCATCGTCTTGTGAAGCCGAGAATGGATCAGGTTGGATTCCTCCTGGACCTGCTAGTCACCTGAGAAGGCCCCTTTTCACGGATGATTCCTTGAGCATATTAGTGGTGTCAGATACCTTCTAACGCTAAGGACAAGGGGCTCTTTGCTCAAGGAAACTAGAGGCTCTGGGTGTGAATTTAACCCTTCCTCCTTCCCCTAGTCCACAGGCTTGTTTTTTAAAAAGGGCGAGTGGTGGTATCCACAGAAGTTAGAGAACTGGCTCCTTTTAGATCATGGTCTGTGTGGAGGGGCAGCTGTTCAGAGTGAAATGAAGTCTCACTAACTGGCGAGCCACACCCACCATGTGTTCTTCTGCCCCCCACTTTCCACTCTAACTTTTCTTCTGTGTTTTTTGTTGTTATTAATCCTCACCGAGGATATTTTTCCATTGATTTTAGGAGAATGGAAGGGAGAGGGAGAGACAGAAACAGCCATGTGAGAGAGACACATGGATTGGTTGCAAGGCCGGGGAACCTGCAACCAAGGTACAGGTCCTTGACCGAATTGGACCCGGGACCCTTCAGTCCACAGGCCTACGCTGTAGCCACTGAACCAAAACAGCTAGGGCAGCGATCTGCAAACTCATTTGTCAACAGAGCCAAATATCAACAGTACAGCGATTGAAATTTCTTTAAACTTCTAATGCCACTTCTTCAAAACAGACTTGCCCAGACCGTGGTATTTTGTGGAAGAGCCATACTCAAGGGGCCAAAGAGCCACATGTGGCTCTTGAACCGCTGTTTGCCGACCACTGAGCTAGGGCTTTTCTGTTTTTGATTTCTTTTACACATACTACTTTTATAACTTAAAAATATTTTTAAAGGATTATAACCAAATTAAACTTTTAAGGTATCTGTCTGCACTCCTACCCTCCAACTGTCATTGTGAATACTGAGAAAACAGACTTTATTGAGGAATTCTTAAATAGCCTGCACCTGAAAATAAGGTGTGTGGATGTATTTCCTCATCCCTAAGAGTCTAAATTAGATCAAATAAGGCATGCATAATCAGGACACCTAGAGAAGGCAGGTGACCCTCTTCAATGGAAAGTGAAATACCCCTATTTAGGCAAACCTATTGATTAAAAAAAAGAAAAATTCCAGGTTCGGTTCCAGTCAGAGGCATGTACCTTGGTTGCAGGCACATCCCCGGCAGGTGTGCAGGAGGCAGCTGATCTATGTTTGAAACTATCCCTCTCCCTTCCTCTGTAAAAAAAATCAATCAAATAGATTTTAAAAAGAAAAAGAAAGAAAGCCCAGCTGGCGTGGCTCCGTGGTTGAGCATTGATTTATGAACCAGAAGGTCATGGTCTGATTGTGCTAGGGCACATTGCCTGGGTTGCGGACCCAATCCCCAGTGTGAAGTGTACAGGAGGCAGCAGATCAATGATTTATTGATGTTTCTATCTCTCCCTCTCTGAAATCAATAAATATGTTTTAAAAAAAGAGGAGGGGTGGGAATGAGCAAAGAGAGGTCAATGGGGGGAAAGGGAATCATGTAATACTTTAATAATTTTTTAAAATTAAGATATGCAGACCAGTACACAATTACCCTGAGAACAAAGTCATTTCATGTAGAATGATGTCTTCCTAATTGCAGGTGTGGGCAACATGATTCTTGCTTAAGCATTCTCAGCCTCCACCTCATTTTAAAGTGTTCTTATTGATTTTTATAGAGGAAGGAAGGATTGATAGAAACATTGATGAGATAATCATTGGTCAGCTGCCTCCTGCACTCCCCCTACACTGGGGATCAAGCTAGCAACCCAGGCATGTGCCCTGACCAGGAATCCGTGACCCCCTGATTCATAGGTAGATGCTCAACAACTGAGTCATGCTGGCTGGACTCCATCTTCTTCTTCTTCTTCTTTAAAAAAAAAAAAAAAAAAAAAAAAAATATATATATATATATATATATATATATATATATATATATATATATATATAAAATTGATTTTTTAGAGGAAGAGAGAGGGAGAGTTAGAAACATCAATCAGTTGCCTCCTGCACACTCCCTACAGGGGATATGCCCGAAACCAAGGTACATTCCCTTTATTGGAATTGAACCGGGACCTTTCAGTCCCCAGACTGATGCTCTATCCAGAGCCAAACCGGTTTTGGCTTGGCCATCTTATTCTTAATGGCCATCCCACGGTGGTTAGCAGAGGATTGTAATGTGAGCAAGGTTCTCAAGGATGGGATGAGGGCCTCTCTTGCATCACTAAGTTTAAAAATTGCTTAAAAGACGTCAGAAGGTCCTCCTTACACTTAAAATAGCAAATAAAATTCTTTATATAAACAGAACCAGGTAAGAGAAAGAACAGGTGTATTTGGGTTCATCCCAACTCACCCTTTAATTAGCTTACTACCCTTGGCATATGACTTAACAAGTGAGCCTGTTTTCTAGTTCTTAAAAGTGTGCTAATATCTACCACCAGGAAGCAATGAGAAAAAAGGTGTATATTGAGACTAAAGTAAGTGTTGGCACCTAACAGGCATTCAAATGGCAGGTAATTCCCTCAGAGGGCTGGCCCACCGGGTGTATCTCCGCGGTTGAGCGTTGACCTGTGAACTAGCTGGTCATGGTTCAATTCCATCAGGGCACCTGCCTGGGTTTTGGGCTTGATCTTCAGGTGCAGAGTGTGCAGGAGGCAGCCAATTAATGATTCTCATCATTAATATTTCTACCTCCCTCTTCCTCTGAAATCAATAAATATTAAAAAGAAAACAAAGGGGGCTGGTGACTAAGTGGGAATGATGACCATACTTTACAAAGGAACCAACTCCATGTGTCCAAGTGATGGTGAAAGGAGAACCCAGTTCCAACCCCAGCTGTGGGGTCCAGGGACCAGGGACTTGTCCAAATCTCTCCTTCAGTGAGAAGTTGAGTGGAGTCATTAGAGCAGTGGTTCTCAGACTCGAGCCTGCAGCAGGGCTGCCTGGCTGGCTGGTGAAGATGTATTTGCTTGGCCCCATCCTGTTCAGGGTACAGTAGGTGACATGGAGCCAAAGAACTTGTTTCTAACAGGTTCCCAGGTGATGCCGATTCTGCTCGCCTGGGAACACTGGAGAGTCACTTTCTCAGAGGTTCTCAACCTTTCTAATGCCACAGCCCTTTAATACAGTTCCTCATGTTGTGGTGACCCCAACCATAAAATATCTGTGTTTTCCGATGGTCTTAGGCGACCCTGAGAGCGGTTCTCAACCTGTGACCCAAGGCCATCGGAAAACACAAATATTTATTTTTATTAAAAAAAATATATTTTATTGATATTTTACTGAGATGAAGGGAGAGAGATTGAGAGCTAGAAATGTCAATGAGAAAGAGACATCGACCAACTGCCTCTTGCACACCCCCTACCGGGGATGTGCCCGCAACCAATGTACATGCCCTTGACCAGAATCAAACCTGGGACCTTTCAGTCCGCAGACCAACGCTCTACCACTGAGCCAAACCGGTTTCGGCGGAAAACACAAATATTTACATTACAACTCATTAACAGTAGCAAAATTAGTTATGAAGTAGCGACGAAGGTAATTTTATGGTTGGAAGTCACCACAACATGCTAGAGGATTCTTACACGAAAGTCGTTTCACGAAAGACTAAACAAGGACAGCAGCTGTCACCTGGTGTATGTACATGCACCTCCATTTCTCCCCCAGGTCTCCCCTTTCCTGCCCCTCCTCTTTCATCAGGGACAGACATAACCATGAATCTTGGAAGGAAGCTTGATGTGGTGACTTGTCAGTGAGTCACTCAACAGGTTTTGAGCAGCTAAATCCCCTAAGGCTAGAACGCCATCCCTAGGAAGTGGTCAGGCTCATCTGATCTTAGCTTAGGGGAAGAGAAGCCCCTGCAAGGGAATGAATGGTAAAGCTGCGCAGGGAACCGTAGCCTCAAATTACTTTGGTGCTCTTGGCCCAGCTTCCCATGGGGGGCGGGGGGGGGGGGAGGTGGAGGGTAGAGGCTACTGCCTTAGGAGGCAGGAAAACAACGGGGCTATAAGAGCCCCACATCATTCAGCAAGTCCTTTATCCATGAAAATGCCTGGAGACTTCTTGGGTGTCCTAGACTGGGGATGAAAGGAGGATATCCAACATGTTTGCTAGGTTATCATCCCAATACACCAAGGTTGCAGGTTTGATCAGGGAACATACAAAAAACCACCACCAACTTGGAGTGAACACACTACAGTGTACAGATGATGTATGGTAGGATTGTGCAACTAAAATCTACGGTATATAATTTTGCTAACCCGTGTTACCCCTATAAATTCAATAGGAAGAAAAATCAAGCAATAAACTCAAAGCAGAAAAAAGCAATCTCTAGAATCATTTTTAAAATAACACAGAGCACTTTGAAGCACAGAGAAAGCCGTTGGGGTTCCCTAGGGCACCCCAACAGGGTGAAGACTTTTCCTTGATCACCATAAGAAGGCCAAGTCTTTTAAGAGGGGCTACAATAGGTCATTCTCGGCTTCAGCTTCTGGCCTCAGCTGTACAGACACCGTCAGAAAGGGCTGCTGGAGGGAAGGGTGAGTGCTCAGAGAGGAGAGGGGTCCTTGGAAAGCCTGCAGTTGACAGACTCACCACCACAAGAGCCCCTACAGCTGATGCTCTTGGTTTCTTTCTCCAAACAGTGAGAAGGAAGCAGACAGTAAAGGCAGTGCTGACACTATCAAAGGAAAAAAGCCTTCCATCAAGGCCCTGCCACCCACCTGCCTTACTCCATGACTGGGCCTAACACAGTCCCATTTCCTTTGAGGACTCAAAGCTTTAAAGCTGTGTACAAGGAGACAAAAAATAAAAAAATCACACCTAGGTTTATAGGCATTTAATAGTTTACCAATTGGTACAATAAGATTTTTAATATGCAGAAAACATGAATAAATTTTTGTTTTACACAGTTTGAGAGCAACAAATCTTACTGTAAAACACAAGAGCAATATTATATACATTCCTTTACTGATTTTTTAAAATTGTGTCAACATCTTCAGTTAACTCTTACAGTCTGGGGAACTGTTTCTCCAATCACCACCTCTGCAGCATTCATGAAATCAATGCTTGCCTTTGTGTCAGTGTCAGTCAGAATCAACTTCTAACCCGAAGATTTTGTGTTTATTTTTGTCATCTTCAGAGCGAGCTTTCGGGATGATGGAAGGATAGGCAGGACAAGAAAGCAGCTACTTACATGATAATAGTGGAAAGATAAAAAGGCCAGTTCAGTCCAGTCGTGACTTGTAAATCCAGCTTGCCCTCCCCCCACCCCACAGGAAAAAAACCAAAAAAGCCCTTCCACCAATTTTGTACATGTTGCTTCTCTACCAGGAGAGTCTTCTTTGCATCATCTAGATTAACACATTGGATTTATATACAGCTGGACAGAAAGAGGAACCGTTTTAAGTGCCTTGTCCTTCAATCCAACACTTTGAACGTCAGTTGCTTAAGGATTATCAAGCCACCACTGTCAACAAACAAAATATCCTTTACTTTTAAATAGTTTTTCTTTAAATAAATTTACAAAAAACTATTTAACGAGTGACATTACCTGGAAGTTCACACAGAAACAGAAAGGCGAACAGGAGAGCAGGGCACTGGCAGAGAGGAGACTGGGCTTGGTGACCTCGAGCCAAAGCTTCCAGGACTACAGTGAGGGCCCCGGGCCCGGACGCCTCGCTAACACTAGTTAGTGATTTTAGAGCAGCGCTCTGGGCACACCATTGGTCACACCACACAGGGACGAAACTGGACGGTCTTAGTCTCCTAAAGTGCAAGAAGCCGTGTCAAAAAGCAACCATTCTCCGAGTGATGTCTAAACCAGTTCCCGTGGCTTGCACTTCCAAGAGTGCAGCGAGGACCTCTTGGGCACGTTACGCTAGGGTGGCACTGGAATGTCTTTTCACACAGACACAAGTCAATAATCATCTGAGGATGCGATTCTACCAGCTTTTTATTTCATAAATAAATGGCCAATTTGATTGAGAAAGTGACAAAGCAGCAGTGAACCTCTAAACCAATTAATAAATTCCTCTACTTACAATCCAAACCAGTAACCTCATCATTGTACTTATCCCAGGCAAGGCACAGGGTTAGACAGCAGACAGAGAAAACAGGAAGAAAGGGCATCAACAGGGCAGTTTCAAACAACAGCACAGGAAACCTCTGCAAGTCGGATTCTGGATGGATCTCTCTCCCCACCCCCTCATTATTCACACAGGGCTCCTTACATTTGGATCCAGTTGAGGACCATCCCTGAGATTCAATGTTCGCTGCTTCTTAAATGGAGGATGTTGGTAATTCGACTAAGCAGCAGGCTGTGGCCATCTCCCAAGGAAGGATGACTTTGTCTACAGAGCAACAACGCCTCTCCTTCTGTCACCAGGAGTCACTGATGCTGCGGGAGAAAAGACCCAGTGGGCAGCAGCTTTGTTCCCTCCTAAATCGGTACCATTTTTCCTTTATTGTTCGAATCTATGAATGATTTCTAGATGTTGTGGCTTACCCTTAAACAATTTGTGTTGCTACATGCTAAAAATGAATTAAAATACAAGACATTTATACATGTACAAACAAATGTTAAGATGCACCATTTCTAGGCATATTTCTTAAAACAGGACAGGAAATAGCAGCAAACAAGAACAAAGATATTTTCCATAGCTTTTGTAGAAAAATCCAGTCAGAACAGCTAAGGAGAAAACAAACAAACAAAAAAAAGACTTCTCAGTGTGAGCAGGGTCGTGAGGCAATCTTGTCCTGAAAGTTATTCTACTGAGTTTAAGAAATTAGCTTAAAGTTGTAATTTTTGTCCTCAAAAATAGCCATTAGTTCTCAAAACACTTTTCCTTCCAGAGAGGTCTTTCAGGAATTAAAAACAAACAAGCAAACAAACAAAAAGACACAAGCTAGACACAAAACTGCTTTTAGTAAATATACGACCTATTCTCTGTGTATCTACAGGACGTTAACTCTAACCCTTTGTCTTTTCCAGAAACCAAATTTCCATTAAATACTAAAAGGAACATTTTAAAAACCACATTAAACAAATGAATAAAGTGAAATTCAGAATAAATTTCTGTGTTAAATTGTTTTGTTATTTCATTAACTTTTCAAATAACAATTAAAAAAAAACCTGGTTAGCTAAGCAATAAAATTTTTTATTAATAATTTGTAATGGAATATTGTTTCCAAAGTCAGACAAAAATTCTCTGAAATTTACTTTTAGTAACTTTGGATCACAATACACTATGTATCAGGGAAATGTAAAATGCTGAACTGCCAAACTGGGGGTAGAGGCAGATAATGGAAGTTATTTTTAAAAAATATATATTTTTATTGATTTCAGAGAGAAAGGGAGAGGGAGAGAGAAACATCAATGATGAGAATCATTGATCGGCAGCCCCCTGCACGCCCCACACTGGGGATTGAGCCCACAACCA
The DNA here is from genome assembly GCA_963924515.1 of Vespertilio murinus. Taxonomy (NCBI): domain Eukaryota; kingdom Metazoa; phylum Chordata; class Mammalia; order Chiroptera; family Vespertilionidae; genus Vespertilio; species Vespertilio murinus. The sequence goes on along the minus strand of OZ004718.1, from coordinate 34,154,060 downwards.
GGGCATGTGCCCTGACCTGGAATCAAACCCGGGTGGACCCCTTGGTTCATGGGTCAGGGCCTAACCACTGAACCACACTGGCTAGGCAGAAGTGATTTTCCTGTGAGTGGGAAAAATTCCCATAGACTCAGACCTAGTTTTCAGAAGCGTTAAGATCAAAAAGGGTTTATTCTAAAGCATGGTATTCCACAGCAAGATTTATTCGATTTGTGTATTTTAGCACTTCTTCAGAAACCCAGGGCCCAAGGACATGGAGGTTGTATGTGTGTGATATACATATACAGACTTATCCACTTAATAGATAAGTCCATATACTTATAAACATTTATATATAAACAAAAGGTGAAAGCACAGTACATTTTATGCACACTCCATTAAACCCTGTCATTTTTAACCTGCAAGTTAAACACAGTTCAAATTGGTCAGATTCCTGTTGGAAAACAAAACTGCTATATTTCTCCCCCTCCCTTAAAATGAGTATACATACGCTTCTCAATCTTTGTCATTATGTAATGCACATTGCACATCTCTAAAAAATATAAAAAATGAAGTGATTTGTATCATGACACACTCAATGGGAAGATTAAACTTTACTTGGAAGTCACATCACAACACAGTCTAGTGGTATGGAGAATACAACTAGAAGTGTGTTTAATGTGGAGAATAGAAGCTTGTAGTATCATAGTATTTTTTAATCCGCTAAAAGCATTAAGACCCAAATGAAATAAATGGTTTGCTATTAGCTGCTGAAATTTTTCTTATTTGAGAATTATACTCATTTTCTTACATAAATAAACCACTAGCCTCTGCTCGACAGGCTGCCAAAACAAATGTATCCTATTGATTTGGCAAATGTGTCATGACAAAAATTCCACGTGTAATCCTCAATAATTACATAGATGGTTCAGAAGATTTTGAATTGTAGCCTTATTATCTAACATCCTTAAAGAAGATTCATTAAGCACACTTAAGTGATGTTACATAAATACACATTTCAGAAAAAAACCCTAATAACCACCACTTTCCCCCAAATGAGGCCATTAAGTCAGGCACCAACAAATAGCAGAAAGAAAAACAGGAATTAATAATCCAACATAAAAAGACACTGTCAATTTATTCAGTTTAGTGCCCTAGTTCAATTATTCAATTTCTGCCTTCTTAGGCCTGGTGTGACCAATGCCAGCCCAGGTTTGTAAACCCTATGGTACTTCTAGACAACGTATGTAAATTTACAGTATACAATTTGGATTCACCATGCATGAATACTTTGTGTGTAACATTTAATAAGCTCAATCTACATCCAGAATAATTTACATGAAAGGACAATATTTATTTAAACAGAGCTCAATAGGGTAACCATGGTATCATCAGAGTGCATCCAGAGGAAAATCAGGAGGAGGGGCCAAAAGAGACTCGATCAACGGCACTCCCACACCTTTACTGTTTGATCTACACTGCCAGTAACCACATACGGTGCCGTCTTATGGAAATCTGAAAGGAAAAGAAAAGGTTTTTGTAAAATTAGGTTGAGACAAATAAAATTTTTAATAAGCCACAAAACAAGTCCAAAGGCCAGGAATAACCTACTTTTATCTATACACACCCACACATCCACCCTTGGAAGGTATCAACTAGATTAGAAAAACTGAGACTTAATGATCAAAACCTGTATTAACAGCTAAAAAAACAAAAACAACACACACACACACACACACACACACACACACACACACACACACAAACCTACCTCCACTACCACCATCCCAAATGAAGCTGAATACTCAAAACTACAAGGATAGCCTTAATGTATCCACTCACTGAACATATACTAGTTCAAAGCTAAATACTAATGGTTTATATTCAATTCATGTTAAATCCTTGTAAACATCCTGTGAAGTGGATTAGCCCTATTCTGCTGAGGCTTTGCCTTCACCATTAGATCCATCATAGCCTAATGTATTATATTTTACTGTATTCACTTTCTTCACTCCTAGATTCAGGTCCAGATGATAGTAAAGACGCTTATTAGCCCAGCTTGAGGGGCTCAGTGGCTGAGCATCGACCTATGAAACAGGAGGTCATGGTTGGAGATTCCTGGTCAGGGCACATGCCTGGGTTGCAGGCTCCATCCCCAGTGGGGGCTTGCAGGAGGCAGGCAGCCAATTAATGATTCTTATCACCGATGCTTCCATCTCCATCTCCTTCTCCCTACCTCTCTGAAATCAATACAATACACACACACACACACACACACACACACACACACACACACACACACACTTAGAGGCCCAGTACATGAAATTCGTACAAGGGTAGTGTCCCTAGTGACTGGCAGCTGAGGCCTCCCTTCTCCTGCTGCCAGCCTCCAGCGGGCACTTCCTTCGTTCCGTGCCACCTCCTGGTGGTCAGTGCACGTCACAGCAAGCGATCAAACTTCCGGTTGGTAGAACTCTCGAGGGGGACACTTTGCAGATTAGGTATATATATATATATATATATATATATATATATATATATATATATAATTTTAAAAGATGCTTATTAAATTTAAATAGCATTCCCTGAGTTTCTAGTACATGATAGCATATAATTGCCAGAAGGAAAAGGTTGAGTAATATTTCCTTTGAGAAATTTAAAACTAGTAGGAAATAAAAATTACCCATTAGAGTCATCAGTAACCATCCTCTTCACAATTTTTGTTCCAAAAACAAAATTGTGCAATGGAGAAATTAATTTTTGTATTATAAGGTTGACAATGGCAAGAGAGAATTAAGCAAAGGGTAATTTAAAATAAATGATAGGATTTACTACGTTTTTCATCCATTTTGCCCTAAGAGCCATGGTCATTTCTTACCTGGAAAAGTCCACATGGTTATTACATAAAACTTGTTACATTCCAAAATCTATTTGCTCAAAAAACCTCGTAACTCATACATACCCAAGGAGGTAACAAAGTGTTCATGCGCATTGAGGGTCTTCATGCATCGCTTGTTCTTATAATCCCATACACGTAGGGTTTTGTCATCAGCACAACTCAAAATAAACTTCCCCCCAGAATGGAACAGAACTCCACGTACCCAGTTATCATGACCCACCTTAAAAACAAAAAGGTATTTGACTCAATGAAGAAATGAGTTACTTAAATAGCATCTATGAAAACACTAAGTCGTAAGTAAAAGCCCACTGAAACTACATGCACACACACATTTAAAAAAGCTAAAAATAGAAAGAAAAAAAAGTCTAGGAAATTCTTCTAAATTAAAAAACAAAAACTGGAAACTAACAAGTAAACGCAATGAGTGATGCTTAACTGACTCCGAGATAGAGGCAAAATAAAGTTATAAAGAATACTACTGGGATAATTGGAGAAATTATATAGTATATTAATGTTAAATTTCTCAAGTGTGATAATTGTATTGTGGTTAATGGCAGAATACCCTTATTCTTAGGAGATAGAAGTTCTCATGTCTACAAGTCACGTAACTCAAATTGTTAAAAAAAAATGTACGTAAACACACACACACCGACAAAAAATGTTAAAAACTGGAGACTGTAGGTGAAGTACAGGCACCGTACATCTATTCACCCGCCCACCTAACCTCCCGTCCCAGCATTTCCATTCTTTTCAATTTAGCCTAAGAAACCATTAAGACCAGGCCCAGAGATTTAGTTAACAAAGATGTTTATCAAAGCACTGCATGTAATTAATGTAGAGTGCATCTAATGATATGAGCAAGTGTCAATACCTTCTAAATTAAAAGTTTGCTACAACACAAAAGTTTGCTACAAAGCAGTATGTACAAGCATAACATTTTTATTTAAAAAACACCACCAAATTCATCTACAGAATGTAAGAAAATAGCACATGTGGCTATTTAAATATAAACCAAAATTAAATACAATTAACAATTCAGTTCTTCAGTCTCACTAGCCACATTTCATTAGTTCATTAATTGCATGAGGCTAGTATAGTTACAATATGGGATAGTGCAGATAAAAAAGACAACCAAGATGACACGTTCTTTGCCGTTGTTCAATCTGCTTTTGCCCTTATTTATAAAACTTTATTCTCTTATAGTAAAGCCACCAATCACTAGAGGTAGAAGCCGCAACAAAAATCAAATCACATTTTGTTGCCTGCACCAAAATAAAGCAGAGAAGGTACAGCCTTTCCGTAGCTTCAACTGAAAAATAGGAGCCAGAGACTCCCAGGGGAATGAACAGGGACCGTGTTGTTACGGAAGAGGAGCGCACCTCTTTTAATGTAAATGTGGACCACCTTTCCAACAGCAGCACTGTGTATCTGAATGGGCTCAGAACACTACTAGAGAGTTTAAATTTCTAATTCTTGATGATACTTCCATGTGTTTATCATAAACTTCAAAGTATAGTTAGCACCTAAGGAATCTCTAAAACTAAAACAGTTATTTTATCAAATTACAAAACTGCTACTTGGATTCATGTCCACAGATCTTCTTGGAAATCTCTTACGCAAACAGGAATGTTCACAATCCTGTACTATCATATATATATATCCTCATATTGAAATCTAGGTGTCAATGGAAGAAAAAAGGGGACATATGTAATACTTTCAATAAAAATTACTAAAAAAATAAAAAGTGAACCATAAAAACAAAAACAAAAAAACCCAAAACTTAAAAAAGGAAAGAAAACAAAGTAGTGAGGTTATTCAAACTTACCAGGGTCATAAGGCACATGCCAGTACTGACATCCCACATCTTAATAGTCTTGTCTCTGGATCCAGATAGCAAGAATGGCCCAGGCTTGCCACTTTTTTTAGTCTATAGAAAACATATAAAAATAAAGTTTCCCATGCAAGAAGTTATATAAGGACTTAAAAGACTTTTATCTATTAATGATCTGTATTTCCAATTTTATAAGAATGCATTTTTCAAACAAATGAAAACTGGTAAGAAGACTTAAGAGCTACCTCCTTAGCAAATTTCCAGTATGCCATACAGTACATTTCCAGGACTTATCTTGTTTTACTGTATCCAAATGGGCAAGTTTTGCCCTGGCTGGTATAACTCAGTTGGTTGGAGCATCATCCTGTGCACCAAAATGTTGCTAGTTCAATCCTCCATGGGAGGCAATCGAAGGACTTTTCTCATACCTCATGTTTCTTTTTCTCTCTCTCTCTCTCCTTTCCCCTCTCTGAAATCAGTAAAACATATCCTCAGGTGGGGATTAAAAAAACTCACAAAACAAAACAAAGCAAGCACACATCTTTTAACCTACATAGGCTACATAGAAAGGATCCAATTAATATAAATATTGATGTTTCTTCTCTCTTCCTTCCTCTTCTTTCTCAAACCAATAAAAATTTTAAAAAATCAGTTTCTACAATACGATGATAAACTTACTGTTCAAGACTTCTGTAATCAAGAAGGATCTTAAAACTATACAATTTAGCATTTATATCTAAAGTCCAGATAGAATCAAATTTATGACATATTGTATGTAACTACCACCAGAGGGCAGTAAAAAGAATTTGAAAATGCAACTAGCTAACCAAAACAGATTACAATAGAAGCTTCATTTAGAAATACAATGGAGAGAAGGGTGGGGAAGAGGAAAGATTCTCCTCCTTCACTTGTTAAAATGTAATTTTTAAAAATCCACAATAGTGTCCTGGCTGGTGTGGCTTAATTGAGCATTGATCGTCCTGTGCACCCACTGAAAGGTTGGCAGTTCATTACCCGCTCAGGACACATGCCCAATTTGCAGGCCATCTGGGTTGAGGTGCATATGGAAGGCAACTGATTGATGTTTCTCTCACATTGATCTCTCTAAGAAAAAATCTATAATAGAAAAGTCTGATCAAGAGTTATCAGGGACCTCCATATGAAATATTCTTCATTTATGCAAATATTTAAAAAATATTTTTATTGATTTCAGAGAGAAAGGGAGAGGGAGTGAGAAATATTAAACTGCATTCCACCAACAATTATTTTATAAATAAAATAATTATGTCCATAAAAAGGTGATTTTTCTAAAAGATAACTTTAATCTCTCCACAGTTTTATTCTGTACTGACACACTCTTAAAACAATGGCATTTCTAATAACTTGAATTACCACTCACCCTCTTTAGGAGAATCCCCATCCCCATTACATAACATAGGTCAGCTGATAGCAATAATAAAAACTGGTTTAAAAATATAAACATGACTGATCCCCCAGCTTGAATATTGACCTATTAACCAGGAGGTCACGGTTCAATCCAAGGGCACAAATCCAGATTGTAGGCTCAATCCCCAGTAGGGTTCATGCTGGAGGCAGCCAATCAATGACTTTCATCAGTGTCAGTAATGCTTCTCTCTCTCCCCCTGTCCCTTCCTCCTGAAATCAATAAAAAAATGTATTTTAAAAAATTATATATCTATATTAACGTGCAAGTTAAAGAGTAAAAATATGATAGGATTCATAATTCTGGTATACAGATTTTTAAATGCATTAATGGCTTTTCATTCTTTTCATTAATGAAATTGAGCATCAGAAAAGTCATCTAAGGTTCTGAGCTATCAGCAATAAAATCATGAAATGACACATGAATCATAGTACCTCAGATCCTGTTGCTTCAGAGATGGAAGAATATGAGCTTTCTGGAGCCCAGGAAATGCACTCTACCACATGCTCATGTTCTCGAAGCTCGGCCTTGCATTCCTTTGTTGCTACGACCCATACTCGCACAGTCTGGTCATTGGAACAGCTGGCTATCAGAGTGCCATCCTGATTTGGCCGCACCATACGTACCCACTCTCTATGTCCTGTGAATGTCTTCACACAGTAGCTGTCAAAATAAATAATAATTTATGTTATGAATGGCAATCCATTGGGACACTTGCCAGAAGCAACGCAAAACTTACTATGTGTACTGGAATGAAGAGAATGACACCAAGTTAGTGAAATCGTATGCAAGTCAACAGAATAAATGTACATTCCTGGTTAATAAAAGATGGGACAGGCTAGAAAGTCAAACATCAGTTAAAATAAGCTTATAGGAGAATCATTAAGGAGCTAACCAAATCAACAAAATTTAGACAGTAAAATATATAGAGAAAATCTTTTCAAAATTAAACACACAAAATAAACCTAACAAAAATATTTCTAGCCATGTTGGGGAAAAGCATGCTCTGCTAATCTGGGTAAAACCAGTAGGTTAAGGTTCTGTTTTAACAATCGTGTAGTTCTAAGCACAACCAAACTAAACCTAATAGGGGCATACCTGTACAAATGTTATCTACATTTTATGTCAACCCACAGAGAGATAACCTAAAAGAAGACCACAGAGAAAATAAGCCATTACATAGAAAATGGCTTTGAAGGACATAGATTTTCTTTTATAATTTCTCTGTTTTGGGGGGAAGATACAAAACTTAGTTTTAAAGTACATAATAAAATTGCCATGATGATCATTATGGGTAAAAGCTAAAATTACTGGAACATTTAGAATACAATTTTGTTTAATATCTCTTTACCAGATATTCAAATAAATCTACTTACCCAGTTTGCACTTCCCACATTTTTATAGTTTTATCTCTTGAAGCAGACACTATATGATCACCATTGGGCATGATGGCTACTGAAGAAACATTGTGATCATGGCCTAAAATACATAACACAGCAACATATTAAATAATATGCCACCAAGAGCAATTAAACCTGTTTACCACAAGATTTCATCATGGGATTTTAAATAACAGCAACTTTAAATACACTGAGCTTTATTATAAATTTGATTAAAAACTTACACAAAAAAAGGAATAAGTACCAACCAATAAAATAATCCACAATAAATAGCCAACTCAATTTATGAATAAATTTTAAACTGCACAACTGTTTTAAAACCATAAGATGCCAGTATCATCAATACTGGAGCAAAAGTAGGTTTATAGCTCTGAGTTTATTCTTATATTATTCTTTATTAATAGTGTATTATATCTTTTTATTGTTGTTATTTCATATCCTTACTTTTAATCTATCTTTTAGGTAATGATGGCTGGTAATTTAACTTACTTTTGCCTACCCCTGTATTAATACACTGAATGTTTATGTATGAACACTAGGAAAAAACACAAGTATTTCCATTGTTCATATTCTACAATATAAAACAGAAATAAAGCTAAAAAGACTAGGTAAGAAAAATGGGGATATGATTCTACATTTAAAATAATGGTTAAGAGGGTGGGATGGGAACTGGGTGGTAGGGTGCTTTGGGGGAGAAAAAAGAGAAACAATTGTAATAATCTGAGCAATAAAGATTTATTTAAAAAAAAATTTAAAAATGGTTAAAATGGTCTTTTGTTGATGTTCATGGTGGTAAAAATGTATTATTCCATATACATTACTCACAATCCTAACTAATCAGTTATCCTTGAAGGAAGAGCCCCAGGGAATCCGAAGATTTTATGAAAGGATTCAACAGAATTCCACTACTTGGTAAGCCTCTCGAATGCATTTAATTAGGGAAGAAAACACACTCTTCAAATTACACTCTCTATGTAATCATGTAGCTTACTCATGTGCCAGTATCTCTGAATATATTTAGAAAAACACAGTATGTGTTCCTTATATAAAATACAAACATTTACATTTCATCATGTTTAAAGAAACATGTCTGGCTGGTGTCCCTCAGTGGTTGAGCTTCAACTCATGGACTAGGTCACTGGTTTGATTCCTGGTCAGGGAACATACCTGGGATGTGGGCTCAAGACCCCCAGAGCGGGTATAGCAGGCAGCTGATTAATGTTTCCATCTCCCTATCCCTCCCTCTTCCTACTTTCTAAAATCAATAAAAATATATTTTAAACAAAACAAATAATAATAATTAAAAAACAAAAAGAAACAAACCCTTCTTTACTGAGCACCTTCTATATGCCAGGTATTAAACCAAGATAATCAAGTACAGAAAACCTGTTTTACTGTGCTTTGCTACATCGTGCTTCACAGATACCACGCTTTCATCAACATCTAAGAAAGAACCTCCACCAGCAAAAAAAAATTTAAAAAAATCACAATTCACTGAAAGCTCAGATTAATGAGCAGCATTTTAAAATTAAGGTATGTACACTGAGTTTTTAAAAATACAGAATACTATTATATACTTGATAGAACTGTGTAGTACAAACACAACTTCTATATGCCCTGAAACCAAAATATTCATGAGTCACTATATTGTGATAGTCTGGAATTAAACCCACAATATCTCCAAGGTATGCCTGTATGTGGTCTCATTTTATCCTCACAACAAGCCTATGACTTAGGTATTATTACCTCTATCTTGCCGATGAAAAAGGTTAAAACTTCCTAATGCCATAAGTAAACAAGTAGGAATTTAAATCCAGATATCTGATTCCAAAGCTCTTTCCACAAAACTAAACTGCCTAAGAGAATAGTCTCTGTGACAAAACTCAAACAACTAACAAGGAGACTTAATATGTGTGAAATATTAAAAAGTGAGCAAGGAAATATGGATTCCAGGTTTACTATACCCATTCTCTCAACTTCCGTTTCCCAATTGAGAAAAATGATTTTAAAAAAGACAAAAACACCCTACTAACAACTTCATTTTCTCAAAACAGATAGATGTCCTAGCAGTTTTTCTTATTAAAAAATATTTGTGAAAACAATTTTCATACTTTATATAAACCACTAAGAGATACTTAAAGCATCATAACAAAAAAAACCTCTCAACTATGGCTTATCCATGGAGTATCTACATCATATAGTCCTTCACCGACACAGACAATTAAAAAATGAATGAAGGGAACATGCACACGGTTAGAAAACAATATTCTTAATTCTGGAATGCCATGTGAGATATCAGTATCAAACCACCACCCTCTATTCCTTACCGTGCATGGTTCTGATGCATTCAAAGCCCTGAAAATCCCATAGTTTAATGGTCATATCTGCAGAACAGGAAGCCAGAAGTTTGCCACTGTGGTCAAATGAAATATCCTGTACAGAGTCTGTATGCCCCTTAAGAGTTCGCTCAAAATCTCCAGTCTCATAATCCCACACCTGTCACATGAACAAAAAATTGGTTAATATCAACTCATCACTTTCTTGTTTCACATTTGCACTCAGCAGGCCAGTCTGGCACCTTACTAATTAACTGAGAAAGTGATAAAGGGTCACTGTCTTAGAAATTAGCACATCTTCAAGTATAAATTGGTCTTTCCTCTAATGGAGAAAATTGATGGTGCAATTATTAAAATGGACCTCTAGTACCACATTATCTACCATGCCCCTAATTACACTAGTGATTAAGTATATAAAGCCACAAGACAAAGTCCCTTCCCAATCTGACAGTAGGCAACAGATATGTTAATAAGTAATTTTTTAAAATAGGGTTTCTTTTTAAAATATATATATTTTATTGATTTTTTACAGAGAGGAAGGGAGAGAGCTAGAGAGCTAGAAATGTCGATTAGAGAGAAACATCGACCAGCTGCCTCTTGCACACCCCCTACAGGGGATGTGCCCGCAACCAATGTACATGCCCTTGACCAGAATCGAACCTGGGACCTTTCAGTCTGCAGGCCGACGCTCAACCACTGAGCCAAACCGGTTTCGGCAATAAGTAAATTTTAGTACAAAGAGTTTCAGAGGACTACGACAGGCATTTATATGTAGAATGAAAGTAACAATGAAGGAGTACTCAATTGTACTAGATAAGTGGAATTCAGATATCTAAAAGGCCAAGAAAAGACAGACTTCACATGATGTAACTGTCCAATGAAAAGCAGATTAACAAAAGAATGTCATTCTTTTGTAAAGAGGTCACAGTCACATATTTTAAAGATAACTTTTCTAAATAATAGAAATAATGAGCTATCAAGAATAAACATTAGAAACGAACCAAGAACATACTAAACTTTCTTTCTGGTGGTCAAATGCAAGTGTGAAGTTTAATCTTTCACCAATACCAATTGTGCTGCTCTAAAGTCAAATGATTAATTCCATTCTTCCCATAATTTCAAATTTATCTGTGGTAAGATATATACCAACCAATTTAGAGAAATGTAGAAATTGCATTTTGAAAACTTAGAAATAATATAACCAACACTGGCAGATGGCTAAGATATAAAACTTGCAACTGTAATGAATTTATGACATGCATACATTACATAAAACAAAAGAAAAAATTACACGTGATCATTACATAAAAAATGAACTATCTTCAAAAAGAATTTAACAGAAAACTTCTGTACCCTTCCCAACATAAACAAATTTTTTCCATTTAAATGTTTGAGCACTCCTTCATGTGTTTAACTTTGTGTAACTTTGCTAGACTTATCCTAATTGTGGTTTCTTGATGCTACTATAAGTTGCATTTTTAAATTTCAAATTTCAATTATTGCTAGTTTATAGAAATATAATTACATTTTGTATATTGACCTTGTATCCTGTTACTTATTAAATTCAGTCATAGTTCTAGTAGGAACTTCGGAATTTTCTTTTGTACGTTCTTTGGAATTTTCTACATAGATCGTGTCTGCAAATAAAGAATTTCATTTCTTTCTTTCAAATCTGTATGTCTTTTGTTTCTTCTTCCTTATGGCACTGGCTAGGCACTCCGGTATGAAGGTGAATATAAGTGGTTGGATTGGACATCCTGCCTGGCTTTGGTTCCTGACCCCAGAGGAAACCATTCAGTTTCCACCATTAAGTATTAGCACCACTGTAGGTTTTCTCAGATACCTTTACCTTTCATTAGGTTACCTCTCTTGTTTTTCTCATGAATGGATATTGGCATTTTTTCAAATGCTCTTTCTGAATCTGTTTTTTAAATGTTTTCACTGATTTAGAGAGGAAGAGGGAGAAACATCATTGAGAGAAGTAATTGCTCAGCTGCCTCCTGCCTGCTCCTGGGGATGGAGCCGGTAGCCCAGGCATGGCCCTGACCGAGAAGTGAACCTGTGACCTCCTGGTTCATGGGACGAGGCTCAACCAAAAGGAGCCACACCAGCTGGGCTATTTTTGTTGTTGTATCATATTGATTAATTTTCAAATGTGGAACCATTCCTTGCATATTGGGTGCACCTATTTGGTTATAATTATCCTTTTAATAAATGACTGGGTTAAATTTAATTTTGACACCAAGAGTTCAGAGGAACACTTAAGGTGTGATCTTTTTTTGTTTTTTTTTAAAGAGAGAATGGGAAGGGGAGAGAGACAGAAAGAAACATTGATGTGAATAGGACACATCAACTGGTTGCCTCTCTCATGCACTCCAACCAGGGCTGGGGACTGAGCCTGCAACTGAGGTATGCCCTTGCCTGGAATCAAACCCGGGACCCTTCAGCCCATGGGCACATACTCTATCCACTAAGCCAAACCGGCTAGGGCAAGGTGTGAGCTTGAAGTTCACTCCAATTTCAGGTAATTTTCTTTCCATGTATTCATTAAATAACACTAAAACATTTTCTCTAAAATAAATATAGCCAGAAAACAAATTGTGTATTTCTTCACAAATGGTGAGCAAACAGCATTTGTGAGTTTATAAATGTCAAGAATAAGAATTAAGTTTACTTTATATTTACCTTTTGTATGATTATAAAATGCTCATTAAAAATAAAAAACCTATGATGTACATGAAATAAAAGAAATAAAAAATATCCTTTATCCTAACAATAGCATGTTTTTTTTTCCCATTTTTTAAACGCCCTTTAAATATAGTGACTTGTGTATATTTCATTATTCAAATTTTCCCTTTGCTTCTTATGATATGAATTTTTCCATGTTGTTAAAAACTTATAGCATGCTTGCCCTGACTGAGTAGCTCAGGTGGTTAGAGCATCATCCCAATATGACATGTTTGTGGGTTCAATCTCCAGTCAGGGCACACATAAGGACTAACCAATGATTACACAAATAAGTGGAAAAACAAATTGATGTTTCTATCTTCTCTCTTTCTAAAACAGAAAACAACATTCTTAAAATAACAACAACAACAACAACAAAAAAACACCTTAGCATTCTTTAAAAAATAATTCCTATTGTTGGCTAAAAATTTTTATTATAGGAAACATATAAATTCCATATAGTTCCAAATGACAACCAGAAATATTTCAAAAATTTAAATGGTGCAATTAAAATATTGTTATGAAGCCCCTGGTGGGTGGCTCAGTTGGTTAGAGCATCTTTCTGTGCACCAAAAAGAGTTGTAGTTTGATTTCCAGTCAGTGCCAGTGCACATACCTGGATTGAAGGTTTAATCCCCAGCCAGGGTGTGTATGGAAGTCATGTTTCTCTCTCACATAGATCTTTCCTCCTTCCTTTCTTTTCTTTCTTCCTTCCTCCCTCTCTTCCACCCTCCCCACCCCTCCCTTCCTTTCTTTCTCTCTAAAATCAATAAACATATCCTCAGGTGAGAATTAAAATTAATTAAAACAAAAATACTATCATAAACTATTCCAAATATTTACCCTCTATCAGTTTTTCTAAATTATTATAGTTCAAATGTTGATAATGTAAATAGTGGTTCTAAAAGGAAATTCCTGACACTAATAAACAAACACAAACTTGCTATATTTACCAGATACACAAGAGAAATTACGTAATATAATTTTAATTTTGTTATTGATAACTGTTAACAGTAGCTACATCTTTTTCTTCTTTTTTTTTCTAGAAAATAGGGTCTTGTAAAAAACGCAAACCGTTCTGAACAGTGAACATTATAAAAGGTACAAAAACACAGGGGCTCTGAACGCTAGGGAATTTCCTGACAGACACTCTGAACGGAAGCAGAGCCCCCTGGGAAGCCGGGCAGGGCCTGGGTAGCTGCATCTTTTTGAGCCTTACCGTCTATCTATTTAGGTTTGCCAGGCACTATACTATTTACATTATTATGTATATATTATTTTATTTTAAGAAAGAGAACCTTATGACATATTTTTAATCCCCCTTCCCAATAAACAAGATAACTGAACTAAAACATAATCCCTTTGCCCAACACAGTCACAAGAATGGTTGCCTCTTAAATGCGCTCTGACTATGCACCCTTTGTTTGCCTTTGGCCTTTTTGGAAAGTAGTTCTGGCTCAACCAGCACACTCAGAAATCACCTAACTTGAACACAATTGAACAAAGAGAAGATATAGAAGGAGAGGAAGTTTTTTGTTTTCATTCCAAAAAATTATCAAAGGAAGTAATTTATGAGAAAAAAGCTTTATGTATAAAAATAAACAGAACATTATTTATGACAGTATATGACTAAAAATAACTTAAAATCCAAAGGAAGATCTGTTAATGCTGTTGAAACACTGCTGACACGCAGTACTCCTTTAGTATCTGACTAGCACTGTGGTAAACAGTTTCTCCGCAATAAGACATTTAATCCTCCCTAAAAGCCTGAGATAGATATTATCTTCACTTCACAGATGAAGAAAGGTAAAATTTAAAAACTTCTATTTGAAGTATTTTGTTCATGGAGTGAATGGTATTTGTTGGTTTTTCCGTTTTCTTTTTCTTTTTTATTGATTTCAGAGAGGAAGGGAGGGAGAGAGAGAGAGAGAGAGAGAGAGAGAGAATCATCAATGATGAGAGAATCATCTATCAGCTGCCTCCTGCTTGTCCCTAACTGGGTACTGAGCCTGCAACCCAGGCATGTGCCTGCCAGGGAATGGAACAGTGACCTCCTGGTTCTCAGGTTGATGCTCAACCACACTGACAAGGCAGGTTCTCCATTTTTATAATCAAAGCACAGAAAACTTACTCACAGTTATAAAACAGATATAAATAACATAAACCTTGGCCATCTAAAAATAACAGAACTTACACAAAATTATCTGGTAAGTAAAGGGAAACAAGTAAGTATGTATCATTTGTAATATTTTAAAGTTGACTCCACAGATATATTTTAAGATGGCACATTTACAGTTTTGTTTATGCTTTTCAACTACTACTGCAAAATTAATAGTAAATACTGAACACCGATTGGGTTTCCCAATGATTAGAGCATCACCTCAAAGACCAAAGAGTCCAGATTTGATTCCTGGTCAAGGACATGTACCTGGGTTGCAGGCCTGATCCTGGGCCGGGGCACATGCAGGAAGTAACCAATCAATGTGTCTCTCTCACATCAATGCTGCTCTTTCTCTCCCACAACCATCCCTTCTACTCTCAAAAAAAAAAAAAAAAAAAAAAAATCAATGGAAAAAATATCCTGGGGTAAGGAACAACAAAAAAAAGGACTAGGTTCAATCTATTAAAAAAAGTTTACTTTTACCCCTATGCCTCATTATAACAGTGCCATTTTTTTAGTACACAAGACTATCATTAAATCAATCATTTAAATACATATCTACATACATCTGAAAAATAGCAATATATTAAGGTTTTAGGTATGTAATCATCTCAGCCTACAGAAGTATATGATGCACATGTGAATTTAAGACTCTCTTCCAATGACTCTGCAGCCTGCCCCATGGATGGCCAGCCTAGAGGATAAAAGGAAGCCACTGATTTAGAAACTAAAGAAACCACATAAGGAAAACATAAAATAGTGCTTAATATGAAGAACAAGTTAAGTATAAGTCACAGTTGACTGTTTTTTGCATTTTATGTTAGACTTCGGCTGTGTGATCTATACACTCTTAAACCACGTTTTCCTAAATGTTTCCAAATGAAACTTAGACTGAAAAAAGCCTTAAAACAGAGAAACCTACCTAAACATTTTAACTATATTTTACTTGTCTTTTTGCAGGTGGTTTATTCAACTGCCATTGTCTGGATTAAAGGGAATTACAAAAACAACCCTTTCTCTGATTAAAAAATAAAATATTAAAATGTACTGTGATTATTATGGGGGTGGAATGAAAGAAACACATAACTTATAAAGTGATAAGCACCTACATTCTTACAACCATGGAGAGAAATACTATTTAGTTAGGAATCAAAGCCAATATTAAATATATCAAGTAGAGTCCAATTTAAATAAATTCTCTATTGATTTTTTTTTTTTTGCAGAACATATTCATCTGCTGAATTACTAGTGTTGTAATCCTGCATTTTCATCTATTACCTTTGCTTAAAAGTAAGGTACATACTTTTTCCCTATTTCTAGTTCTTCATTTTCAGGATGTTTTTATTTCTTTCACCCAATTAAATTTAAATCTGCTTTTAACAATTACCCTATTGCAAATCTTTCATTTTAAAAAATTACCTTAATTGTAGCATCCTCTGAAGCAGAGACCATAACACTGAACACAGGGTGGAAAATAACTCGAGTGACTGGACTCCTATGACCACTCAATGCATATTTTTCTGGTGGACGGGGAATCCATTCTTTTGGGTCTCGTTTCTGACCAAGAGGTCCACCTGATGTAAATTCTTCTTTTGCTTCATTTAATTTTGATTCTAATTCCATAACCTTGAAAATGAACACATAGTTATATATTCAGATAGACTATAATTTTATTTGATATTTTAAAAAACTGCTTTTATTTTGTGTCTTATATGCAGAATACTTTTAAAAAATCATTACATTACAAAGCATTAATCATTTATTAAAAATTATCTTCACTATCTACCATCAAAATTTTAGTGACATAAAAAACAAAAATTGAGCCCTAACCGGTTTGGCTTAGTGGATAGAGTATCAGCCTGTGGACTCAAGGGTCCCAGATTCGATTCTGGTCAAGGGCATGTATCTTGCTTGCAGGCACATACCCAGTGGGGGGTGTGCTGGAGGCAGCTGATTGATGTTTCTCTCTCATAGATGTTTTTAACTCTCTATCCCTCTCCCTTCCTCTCTGTAAAAAATCAATAAAATATATTTTAAAAAACAAAAAATTGAGAAAAATTCGTACAATTTGTATCTTAACTACTTAACTCAAATAAAAATTTCAATTTATATCTATATTTAGAGGAAGAGCAGTACAGCAGTACACTTGTGTCGGTCTCTCGAAATCTATTACTCTTAGTAAACTCTTCCCAAACCAAATTTACATTATATATGCTAGTAATATTTATAATAAAGCCAACATTTATTTAATATCTATGTTTTAGATACTTTTCTAAGAGATTTTGATATATTAATTCATTTTGCACAATTTATTTATTCATTCTAGTTTTACCTACTAAAAATATAAATTTTAGGACCAGAATATTATTTATTGCCTTCACTTTACACATAAAAATAAAAGCTCAGAGATAAAAATAACTTGTCTAAGTGCATATTTTAGTGTTCTTTTCTCAGCATCACATTAGCTCCATTAGTTCTTCCCATCTAAACAAGACCAAGTTCTTAAGTATCAATTCCCTGAAGTCAGGTTTATGTCAATTCAACTTAGCCAGTACCCAGATTGCACGAGTTAGCATGTATCAGCTATGATCTTTTTGGGTTAAAATATTTTTAATGCATAGGAAACATATTGTTTGCCCTTTCAACATTAAATATAATTATTAATTATGTTAATATTTTCAGAAAGTTATGTTAATGTTTTCAGAAAGTTAAGAACATTCCAAATATAACCAACCAACTTTAAAGGAAAAATTTAGTTACCTTCTTTTGTAATCTAATAACAGATGTCCATTTTTTTTCCAAAAGACCAGCATATTTCTTATCTAATTCTTCATTCTAGAGGGAAAAATTAGAACCTTTTAAAAAATAGCTCAACTATGACAGTTCAAGCCATACAGACATTTGTCCCTGAGTCTAACTAAATATTACCAAAAATCTTATAATACTAAAAAAAAGTTGAAAACCAAGTTTAGTGTCACGTAAATAACAAATAAGATCTGTGAATAACTGTTAATTGCTGATACTTGAGTGAAATCTACTTTCAATTATACAAAGTAAAACATACCATATCTAATTCAGCTTCTTTTTTAAAAACTGAATATGCTTCTTCATAACCATTTGAACGAAGATAATCTGCTATAGCCCGATTTCTGAAAGAAAACAAATTTAAATGACTTAAAAAAAATACAAGTATTTCACACACAAAAGAACCCGCTCCACAAGCCTCTAAAACATTTAGCTTTGTCAAAGTACAGCTTTAATAATATATGTTATATTATTCTTGAGCTTTTTGCTTCAAGTTTCTAATGTGTTGCTTACTCTATTAGCTGTGGACATTCTTTAAAGGTCAAGAGATGGCTTTTATTAATAAGTATCAATTTGTAAAAATAATTATCAATTTTGTTCATGTTTACCTTTAACCCCCCCTTACTACTTGTTATAGACACTCAAGAACTAGCAAATGCACAGCAAAAGAAACCATCAACAAAACAACAAGAAAGCCCACTGTATGGGAGAACATATTTGCAAATGTTATCACTGATAAAAGTTTCATCTCCAACATCTACAGGGAACTTATACAACTTAATAAAAGGAAGATAAATGATCCAACAAAAAAATGGGCAACGGACCTAAATAGAATATTTTTGAAAGAAGACAGAAGGAAGGCCAAGAGACATACGAAACATGCTCAAAGTCACTAATTATCTGAGAGATGCAAATCAAAATGATAATGCGGTACTATCTCACACCTGTCAGAATGGCAATCACCAACAAATCAACAAAGACAAGTGCTGGAGAGGATGCAGAGAAAAAGGAACCCTCATGCACTGCTGGTGGGAATGCAGCCTGCTGCAGCCACTATGGAGAACGGTATGGAGTTTCCTCAAATAACTAAAAATGGAACTCCCATTTGACCCAGTAATCACAGTTCTAGGAATACATCCCAAGAAACTAGAAACACCAGTCAGAAAGGATATATGCACCCCTATGATCATAGCAGCACAATTCACCATAGCTAAGATTTGGAAACTGCCTAAATGACCATTAGCAGATGAATGGGTTACATTGATGGTACATCTACACAATGGAATACTATGCTGCTATAAAAAAGATGGAACTTTTACCATTTGCAGCAGCATGGATGGATCTTGAGAGCATTATGTTAAGTGAAATAAGCCAAGCAATGAAAGAAAAATACATGATCTCACTCATTTATGGAAAATAAAGAACATTATAGCCTGATGAACAAAAGATAGATACAGAGGCAGTAAAGCACCGAACAGACAATCAAATTACAGTGGGAAGGCTTGGGAGTGTTGGAAAGAGATCAAAGGACTTGTATGCATGCATATAAGCACATCAAAGGACACAAGACACTGGGGGTGGTGGGATGAGGGCATGCGACAGGGGGTAGGGGAGGCTGGGGGAAGGTCAATGGGGGAAAAAAAGGAGATATATGTACTACTATATGTAGTGCTTTAAACAATAAAAAAAATAAAGACGTACTTATTTTTTTTAAAATATATTTTATTGATTCTTTACAGAGAGGAAAAGAGAGGGATAGAGAGTTAGATACACCGACGAGAGAGAATCATCAATCCACTGCCTCTTGCACAACCCCCACTGGGAATGAGCCTGCAACCAAGGTGCATGCCCTTGACCGGAATCGAACCCAGGACCCTTCAGTCCGCAGGCCGACACTCTATCCACTGAGCCAAACCTGTCTCGGCAAAGACGTACTTATTTTAAAGTAAAAAAAAGAACTAGCTAATGAAGTTCAGTTTTGCACATGTAGGAGGCAACTGATCTATGTGTCTCTCACATCAATGTTTCTCTATCTCTTACTCTCTCCCTTTCATTCTGTCTAAACACACACACACACACACACACACACACACAAACATACACGGAAAAAATATCCCCAGGTGAGGATTAATAAAACAAAACAAAAAAGAGTGGGTGAAAAAAAGAGCATAAGCTATAAACTTACTATACTATCACAGACTAAACATTCACTTAGAAAAGCTGAATTAGCAGATGCCTTTTCAGACTTTTCTTATATTCTTTCAAAGAGAAAACCTGCTACCTCCCTCCTAAGACAACCTACTCCTCTATCAATTTTTGAGCCTTAAGTCCACTGTAATCTAAATTATTTTAAAAACTAATATATATAAAAGTTTATACTAATTTTAAGTATCTACACAATAAAATATTCTTTCCACCAATGACCCCCAATATTCCATCCCTGAGGCAATTACTTTACCAGTGTTTTGTGTTTCCTTTCAAAGATAATCCACCTATTAACACACATCCCCAAGTAGTTTTCTAGAGATAATACTTGTTTTTAAAACAAACTGCAGTACATTACTTACTAGTATGTTATATAAACTTACTTAATCTTAGCTATCATTCTTTCTTAAAAATATATTTTAGCCAAAACCGGTTTGGCTCAGTGGATAGAGCGTTGGCCTGTGGAATAGTAATGTGCCAAGAGAAACCAAGGCTCAACTACAACTACAACAGCACAATGCATACGGCCCACAAAGGGGTGCACCTGGAGCACCCAGCTGCAGTGACCAGGGAGGCTACACCACTGGGCCCTACAGAACTCCTACAAGGCCACTCTACCAAGTCCAGGAAAGGCAGGAGTTCTACCTAACACATAGAAAACAAACATAGGGAAGCAGCCAAAATGAAGAGACAAAGAAATAGGTCCCAAATGAAAGAACAGGAAAAAACCCTCTAGAAAAAGAACTACATGAAATGGAGACAAGCAAACTATCCTATTCTATATAATCAAGAGGCAATATGCAAATTGACCCTCACAAGATGGCAACCTCCATGACATCACAAGATGGCTGGCAGGGGAGTACAATTGGGGGCGACCAGGCCTACAGAGGAGAGCAGTTGGGGGTGATTGGGCTGGCAGGGGAGGGCAGTTGGGGACAATCAGACTGGCAGGGGAGCAGTTAGGGGATAATCAGGTTGCCAGGCAAAAGCGGTAGGGGCGATTAGGCTGGCAGGCAAACGAGTGGTTAGGAGCCAACAGTCCCAGATTGTGAGAGGGATCTGCAACTGTCTATGGGATCGGGCCAATGGGCATAGGCTGGACATCCCCCAAGGGGTCCCAGATTGAAGAGGGTACAGGCTGGGCTGAGGGACATCCCTCCCCCAACCAGTGCACGAATTTAGTGCACTGGGCCTCTAGTCAGATATAGAATTCAAAACAGATATAGAAGTCAATATAGGTTACAAGCATACTCAAACAATTTAGTGAGAACTTCAATAGCATAAAAAAGGACATGGAGCTCTGGCTGGTGTTGCTCAGTAGTTGGAGAGTCATCCTGTACACGGAAAGTTTGTGGGTTTGATTCCAAGTCAAGGTGCATATGGGAGGCAACCAATCAATGTCTCTCTCCTCTCTCTCCCCCCTCTCAAATCAATAGAAATATGTCCTTGGGTGAGGATTTTTAAAAAAGAAGAAGACATGGAAACCATAAAAAAGAACCCATCAGAAATAAAGGATATACAAATTGAAATAAAGAATAAATTACTGGGAATCAACAATAGAGTAGATGAAACAGAAAACAAATCAGCAATTTAGAATTAGGAAGCAAAAAGCATGGAATCAAAACAGGAAAACCTTTTTTTTTTTTTTAAATAAAGACAGTGTAACAAGCCTCTGGGCCAAATTCAAGCATACTAACATTCACATCAGGGGAATACTGGGAGAAGAGAGAGAGCAATAGATTGAAAACCTATTTAAAAAATGATAGAAAACTTCCCTAATCCAATGAAGGAAATAAGCATACAAGTCCAGGAAGCACAGAGTCCCAAACAAGATGAACCAAAAGGTCCACACCAAGACTTATCTTAATTAAAATGCTAAAGTTAAAGACAAAGAGAGAATCTTAAAAGCAGCAAGAGGAAAGCAAACCGTTACCTACAAGGGAGCTCTCATAAGACTATCAACTGACTTCTCAACAGGAACTTTGCAGGCCACAAGGGATTGGCATGAAATAGTCA
This sequence comes from Vespertilio murinus, assembly GCA_963924515.1. NCBI lineage: Eukaryota > Metazoa > Chordata > Mammalia > Chiroptera > Vespertilionidae > Vespertilio > Vespertilio murinus. The sequence goes on along the minus strand of OZ004718.1, from coordinate 34,132,260 downwards.
AAGTGATGAAAAATAAGGATCTACAACCAAGATTACTCTACCCAGCAAAGCTATCATTTAGAATTGAAGGGCAGATAAAGTGCTTCCCAGACAAGAAAAAGATAAAAGAGTCCATCACCACTAAACTGGTCTTACAAGAAATGTTAAAGTGTCTTTAAAAAGAAAAAAAATCAAAATATGAATAAGCCCTGGCTGGTGTGGCTCAATTGGTTGTGGTGTCATCCTGTATAACCAAAGGTTGCATGTTCAATTTCCAGTCAGGGCACATACTTAGGTTGCAAGTTCCATTCCTAATTGGAACATATATGGAAGACAACGAATTGATGTTCTCTCTCACTTTGATGTTTCTATCTTTCTCCCTTTCTCCTTTACCCTCTCTCTAAAAATCAATAAGCATATCATCAGGTTAAAAAAAAAGAAGACGACTATGGAAATAAATATATCTATCAACAATTATTTAAAACATTACATAGAACATGGCAATAAATATATTTTGTGGGATGCGGAGAACAGAGAAAATGCCCACCGCATTTTGGTGCCCGAACAGGGACCTGAGTACGGAGGGAAAATAGGCAAGGGGGTCGCTTCCACGATGTGCGCACAGATTAAGGTAAGTTTTTGGGAAGTGTATTGTGAATTGAATTAACTAGGTGCAAAACATTGGGTAATCTTTATTAGTTAAGACTATGCTCAAAGTTCAAAGATGCTTTAAGTGTAGTCAAATTCTTGATTTCTTTCTTAAGTTTTGTTGATGAAACCTGGGAAAAGCTCAGAAAGCAGTTGCATGACCAATACGCAGCAGAAAGTCCAGAGAAAATTCCTATTTTAATTGGTGATGATCTTGATTCAGCACAGGAGAGTTTAAGAATATCTAAGTGGGGTGCAGCCATGGCCTTACAGCCTGGAGTGGAAGGGTGTGAATCTTTAAGAATACCATCTGCGCCGAAACTGTTTTGGCTCAGTGGTAGAGCGTTGGTCTGCGGACTGAAGGGTCCTGGGTTAGATTCCGGTCAAGGGCATGTACCTTGGTTGCAGGCACATCCCCAGTGGGGAGTGTACAGGAGGCAGCTGATCGATGATTCTCTCTCATCGATGTTTCTAACTCTCTATCCCTCTCTCTTCCTCTCTGTAAAAATTCAATAAAATGTATATATATTTTTAAAATTACTTTGCATACTTAAAAAAACCCATAAGGAAAAGTTAGGCTGTAGTGCTTACTTCAGCAGCACATATACTAAAATTGGAACGATACAGAGAAGATTAGCATGGCCCCTGCGCAAGGATGACACGCAAATTCGTGAAGCATTCCATAGTTAAAAAAAAAAAAAAAGTTAGGCTGTACAATAGGAAGAATAGTCAATATGTAATCATGTATTGAGAAAGTTGAAAATTTAATTTTTTTAAATGTAAAGCAAATTTTCACTATAAAACTAGGAAGGAGGCAAGGGTGAATGTCTATTATATTCCCAGCTTCATACCAGGAAAAATAAAAGAGGATTAGGTTTGTCCCTTGCTATCCAGGAGGAACTTGAAAATTGATCTGAGGAGCAAAACCAAAGTTACCAAAGTGTATGAAACCCAATTTAAAAAGAGAGAAATGAGATTCAATGGAAGAATCTTTATATAAAGGCACAATGTGAATTGGGCCTTAAAGAAAAAAGAAAAAAAGAAAAGGCATTATAGGCCAGGGGGAGAAAGGAAATGAGAATAGTACAGGATGGAGATCTCAATGTACATCTGATCAAATTCTCCAACATTGTTGATTTTAAAACATTTCTTAAAAATGGGAAGGTCGTCAGTGCGGCCAGGCGGCTCGGACCGGGCAGGGCTTCCCTTGCCAGTGGATTGTGTAGAATATATTGCCAGGCTCTTGTCTTCTGTTCACCATGGCTTCTTCTGATATCCAGGTGAAAGAACTGGAGAAGCGTGCTTCAGGCCAGGCTTTCGAGCTGATTCTCAGCCCTCGATCAAAAGAATCCGTCCCAGAATTTCCCCTTTCCCCTCCAAAGAAGAAGGATCTTTCCCTGGAGGAAATCCAGAAGAAATTAGAAGCTGCAGAAGAAAGACGCAAGTCCCATGAAGCTGAGGTCTTGAAGCAGCTTGCTGAGAAACGAGAGCATGAGAAAGAAGTGCTTCAGAAAGCCATCGAAGAGAACAACAACTTCAGTAAAATGGCAGAGGAGAAGCTGACCCACAAAATGGAAGCCAACAAGGAGAACCGAGAGGCCCAGATGGCTGCCAAACTGGAGCGTTTGCGAGAGAAGGACAAGCACATTGAAGAAGTGCGGAAGAACAAAGAATCCAAAGATCCTGCTGATGAGACTGAAGCTGACTAATTTGTTTTGAGAACTGATTTTCTCCCCCTCCCCTTCCTAAATATCCAAAGACTGTACTGGCCAGTGTCATTTTATTTTTGCCCTCCTGACAAATATTCTAGAAGCTGATTGATGTAGGACCATAGGTAGATCCAGACTGTATGATGTTGTTTTAGGGGATTAAGGGGAGAAACTGAAAGTGTTTTACGCTTTTTCTAAAGTGTTGAGGTCTTTCTAATGTAGCTATTTTTCTTGTTGTACCTTTTCTACTTCAGTGCACTTGGTGTGCTGGGTCAATGGCTAGTACTGTTTTGGCTCCGTGAAAACATGTTTGTGAAAAGAGTATGTAGTGGTTGCTTTTAAATTGTTAGATGCTGAATATCTGTTCACTTTTAAATCCCAATTCTGTCCCGATCTTACCAGATGCTACTGTACTTGAATGGTTAATAAAACTGCACAGTGCTGTTAAAAAAAAAAAAAAAAAAAAAAATGGGAAGGTCTTTAATAACGTTAAAAAAGATTTCAAAAGATACTGCCTCATTAATAATTTATAAAGAAATCCTAAAGAAATAAAAAAATCTCAAAACTTCAACCAAATATAAAAGTCAATAGTAAAATCCTAGAACTATCTGTACTGTCAAGAACAAGACAAGGACCCCTATAATCACTGTTATTATTTTAAATTGTTCCAAAAGCAATCCACCTATTTAATGTCTATATATATATATTGAAGATGAGATTAAGATGAGAGAAATAGCTGGAAAGACAGGATATAAACATTCTTAAGAAAAAGCAGTTTAATGAAAGTGGTATTTTAAAAAGACATATTTTGTCAGGAGCATACAAGCAGATTAGATGGGATAGTAGCAAAATAAAGAAAAATCATCACATAGTAAGTAAAGTCCTAAAGACTACAAGTGAAGATCCCTTAAAACAAGTCATCTCATAGGAGACATAGCAGAAGTCCCTCCAGACTCAATGTTGTACCATGGGGAAGAGGTGGATTTGTTAACCCTGAAGTGAGGTTTGTCTACCCAAGGCTGCAGCCGTGCGAAAACCCTGGGTGCAGCTCCATAAAACCCTGCGGGCTCCATACCTGGCCCTAGTCGGGGCCTGTGTGGGAGGCAACCAATCAATGTGTTTCTCTCATATTGATATCTCTCCCCTGTCCTAGAGTACAACCTAGAACAATCTACTCACCAAAGCGGTAAGTATAATAGTGAATGATGAAACTATTGAAAATAAAAGAACCCATAAGTTCATACCAATAATGAAAAGTCAACAAAAAGATCCCTTGAATACAGTAAAATACTTAGTGCTGACTAGCAAATGTAGAAAGAATAAAAGTGTTGAGCCCTACCCAGTTTGGCTCAGGGGACAGAGGACCAGCCTCCGGAGGGAGCCAAGGATCCCAGACTCAATTCCAGCCCAGGCCCGAACCTCAGGTGCAGGCTCCTCCCCGGCTGGGCCCTGGATGGGGTGCCTGAGGAGGCAACCAATCGATGTGTTTCTCTCACATTGATATTTCTGTCTTTTCTCCTCTCTTCCACTCTCTCTAAAAATGAATGGAAAAATATCCTCAGGTGAGGATTATATAAAAAAACCACGTGTATTTTAATCTAATTGTCTTCGAAGCAAGAAAGGTTGAGGAAATGTTCCAGATTAAATGACAACTGACCAAAATACCTAATCCTGGGCTGGACGGTGTACTAGAAAAGGATTAAAATATTGCCATAAAGGACATTGTTGGGTCAAGTGACAATATTAAAGTATGGAAGAGAGATTAAATAAAAGTATTGTTTAAAAGTTTTAAATTTACTGAAATTGCTAACTGTGCTTGGTTTCATACAAGAATATTCTTATATTTAGGAACTGTGTACTAAAGTATCTCAGAGAAAGAACCTTGATGTATACAACTTACTCTCTCTATACACACACACCCACACACACAACCCGCTCCCCCCCCAAACAGAGCTATAGAGTACAAATGATACAAAATGTTACCAATAGGCGAGTTTGGATAAAATGTATATAAATATTCCTTGTACTAATTTTACTAATCTATAAATTTGAAATTATTCCCAATTATAGTTTTTTTAAAAGCCACAGGAAATTTTAAAAGTCTAGAACACAAAACTAAATATTTTCCACTATATTCTTCACATACAAAAACAGAATGCTATAAAATCCTACATAGCAATGATCAAATCGTTTTCATGTCTATCTAGTTAATGCACTTGCATTAACTATCATCGTAGCCACTTCATAAAGTTCAAATCCTGTAAGAGCCAAAGGATGATTAAAAAATACAATAAAGCAAAGGCCTTAGCAGAAACAACAAAAAAGCTTTCATTTTTCTAATACATGGTTCCAGACAAAATAATTTAGAAGTGTTTTGAAGCATCTACCTTCCAAATAAGCATAATAATATATTTAAGACAAACCTGAGATAAAACTTATCTCAATTAATTTGCTTTGCTTTGCTTTAAATGTATACAATAAGGTCACAAGAATAAATAGTGCTGTCAAAGAAAGACTCAGTTTTAAAATCAGACCTAAATGCCCACATCAATATTTGAACACCCCTAACAATAGCTTTAACATGAAAGTAGATCTCCTGAAGCTGTATTTTAATTTACTACTTTGTCCTTTTTTTTTTTTTTTTTTTTTACTTTGTCCTTTATGAGAGAATATTTTAACACACACACACACAACAGAGAAACTTACAGTTCGTCTCGTTGTCTTTGGGACAGCACCATTTTGGCTGTAATGTCAAGCTTATTTGATATAGTGGTATGTCCCCTTCCTTTGGGAAATCGAAAGCTTTGCAATCCCTGGATTTGTAATTAAATATTCCACTAAGTGACTTCCACGCAGGGGAAGATGATTCTTTTATAAGTGAATCCAACCAGTAACCAGGAGATATTCAGCAAGTTAGATTCATTCCACCTAAGGAAAAAGAGAAAAGAGATTATTTCTTTCATTTAGAATTTATATGACTTCTAAATTACTTGAAATTCAACACATGTTCAAAGATGAGGTTTATTGTGATGCTAATATGAATATTAGGTGATATTTTCAACCTACTATGAAAATCAATGTCAAAAATATATAGTATTTTATGCATTTTAAATGATCTTTAATATAGTTTTCAGCACTATTTTTATTTATTATTTACTTTTTTGTTAATCCTCACTTGAGGATAATTTTCCATTGATTTTTAGAGAGAACAGAAAGGAGCGGGAGAGACAGAAAAAGAGAAACATTGATGTGAGAGAGATACATCGATTGGCTGCCTTCTGCATGCACCCCCAGAGACAGGGATCAAACTTGCAACCAGGCACATGCTCTTGGCCGGAATTTAATCCAGGACCCTTCAGTCCGAGGGTGCACACACTGAGCCAACTGGCTAGAGAAGCATTATTTTTAAATGTACCCAGTTCCTACCAGTCACCCACCAGATTTTGATACTAATTTTATTAAATTTTAAATATTTAACATATAACTTCTCTGCCTGGCCAGTGTTGCCCAATATGCAGGCTCAATCATCTATAGGGGGAGTACAAGAAGCAGCCAATCAATGATTCTCTTATCATTGATGTTTCTATCTGTCTCTTCCTCTCCCTCAATCTCTGAAATCAATAAAAATATATTAATTAGAACAAAACGTATAAATTCTCTAAAAGACTATAATTTTAATTTTCACTTAAAGTAAAATAATAAAGATGTGGTACATATATAAAATGGAATACTATTCAGCCATAAGAAAGGATGAAATAGTGCCACCTGCAATAATATGGATGGATCTTGAGAACATTTAGCTAAGGGAAATGAGTCAGTCAGAAAAGAATAAGAACCATATGATTTCACTCATATCTAGATATATAAAAGCCTATCAACCATTTGGTAGCTATGATGTACACTGACTACCAGGGACAGACGTTCAATGCACAGGCATGGAAACATGCCTGTGCCCTCTCGCAATCCGGGACCTCAGGGGATGTCAGACGGCAGGTTTCGGACCCATCCCCACAGGCCAGGCCAAGGGACCCCACCAGTGCACAAATCCATGCACTGGGCCTCTAGTATGGGATATAAAACTGAAACTCATGAACACAAACAGCACTGTAGAGGTTGCCCGAGGGAAGGGGTTGGGGTGGGTCAAGGTGTGACAAAAGATTTGACTTTGGGTGGTGGGCACATGGTGCAATATCCAGATTTTGTAACATAGAAACCCACACCTTAAACCTATATGTTCATATTGAGCAATGTCACTGCAATAAATTTAATTTTTTTAAAAAACCAAAAAATAAAGATTCTAATTTACAAAAAAGCTATAATGTGAAAAAGGTATGACAGATGATTTCATAAAGTGCTAAAAGATACCAACCTAAGTAACCTACAAGATTAAATATTAGTCACCAATAATCTTAGGATAGCTGATATTTACAATGTAAATAAACTATTTAGTAATCTAACGCTCTTAATACATATAATTAAGAAATAAGTTAATATTATTTTGTGTCCTTTAGAAGCATGTTTTAAAAAGAAAAAAAAGATGCGCTAGGTCTTATTTTCAGGGGATGTATTATGTTTCCATGAAGTAGGTCATATTTTCGGAGGATGTCTTATTTTCGGGGAAATACAGTAATTCTCTAACCTAGTTTTTAGATATTACTTAGTATTTCAGAGCCCTTTCTTTATACTTATAATACTATAAAATCAATGTATTATGATTAGTTTAGAGTAAATATAAAAGTAAAAAAAACCCACAAGCTTTCTTAAAGAATTATTCTTCAAATCTCCCAATTTACAAAAAAAAAAAGTTTGTCTTATCATGTACAAAAATAGCTGGGTAGAATTTTTATTGTATTTAAGAAATATATCTAAGGCAATCTTACTTAAAATCCAGAGAACTGGTATATACAAAATTCAATTGGAAGGGACACTTTAAAGAAATAGAAAATCCTTCCCTAAATGAAATGAAATTAACATCTAATAGAGCAGTGGTTCTCAACCTTTCTAATGCCTCGACCCTTTAATCCAGTTCCTCATGTTGGGGGTCACAGGAGGAACTGGATTAAAGGGTCGCAGCTTTAGAAAGGTTGAGAACCACTGTAATAGAGGTTCTCTGGTTCCATCAATATATTGAGACAAAACATGGACAGAGAAGACAAAGAGCACTTTTTTTTTTTACTACATTTTCCAAGCCTTAGCAAGCTCTATTCCAGGCACTGAGGATCCAGTGGTATATAAGATAGTCCAGGAAAAATGAGCAAACCCAGGTTTTAAATATGAGACCTGAATCACAAAGTGATGCTCAGATAGTCCCAATGGCAGCTTCCATTTAAATGGAGATCCTTCTTCATTGAACAATTCTAGTAAATACAATTAGGGATTTTCTTGTCTTTAATGATTCCGACCTGAAGGCCAGCTAGCTCAAAATGATAGCTAAAAACCATCACTACCACTACTAGGATGTCTAAATCACCAAAAAATTAGTAATAAATTAGGGGATTGAGAACCAAACTCAATGGACAATCCAGAAAACCATCCCTCTTTGTTATTTAACAATTCCTAGTTATTTAAGCCTCACTTTTCTAACCCTTAATTGTCACCAAGTTAAAGCATCTAGCATCTCATACACTCTGACAAAGGCCACAATAGGGTAAGAATAATTTGATGGTCGTGATTATTTGAACTGTCTAAGGTTTCTATTAACTGGAACAGTGATAATACACTGACAGAGAATATAAATCAAAGTGAAAAAAGGAACATGCAAAAATCCACTATGTACGTACATTACATAGTCTAATTTAATTATGGAGAGACTGCTTCTTACCAAAAAAGCAAATCAATGTACAAAATTAGCAGTACTGGAATACAGGGTGATCTAATAACAATAAAGACAAGATATAAACAAATCACTGAATGTATACTGATGTATTATATTGTATAACTTAAAATTTTTAAAGTTTTTTTTTAAAATTGATTTCAGAGAGGAAGGGAGAGGGAAAGAAAGATAGAAACATCAATGATGAGAGAGAATCATTGATGAGCTGTCTCCAGCATGCCCATTAGAAATTGACCCCACAACTCAGGCATATGGCCGGACCAGAACTGCACTATGACCTGCTAGTTCATAGGTCGATTCTCAACCACTGCCCAAGTTAATTTATTAATTCAGCAAACATTTAAGAAACAGGTACTATGTATGTGCCAGGCACCAGGTTAAATGAGGGGGGAAACTTGGTGTTTACACTCAAGAAGTTACAGTCTACGGGAAGAGTAATCCAAGAACAAGCAATTGAAACTGTGTGAAAAGTGTGACAAGTGTTAGTTACCACACAGGGGTGATGACTCAGGATGAAACGGAGCAGGTTAGCAGGGGCTTGATCACAAAACAAGCTTAGGTCTTTACAATTTGTCCTGGGAGCAATGGCAAGTCTTTAGATGAAATCATTCTCATTTTTATAATGAAGAATGGACCGGAAAGACTGGAAAGAGAGAGACCAGATAGGAGGCTTGCAGTACTGAAGATGAAAGATGATAGGGATTCACACTAGCATAGCAGCAATATATGGAGAATTAGACAAATTTAAGTTATTTACCAGGAAAATCTTACAAGTTTGGTGACTAGATGTGGGCAAGAAAGTGAGAGAGAAAAGTCAGCCAAGGAGTCTAAGGTAACTTCCAGAGATTTCTGGCTTAGAACTATGTTGAACAAAAAATGTATGAGGGGATGAGGAAAGTATGATTCATTCCATTTTAGATATGTTAACTCCAAGGTGATTGTGAGATTTCTAATAGGACGTTGTACAAACAAGACAGGTCTGAAGAGACCCAACTTACAGAAATTAAGGTTTAGTACTTATCGACTTAGAGGTGAAATAATGGAAGCCATGACAATGGATGAGCCTGTCCCATGGAGAATGTACGCAGCAAGAGCAGCAGAGCCAGGCAGAGCAACACCAACACTTAAACACAACAACAAAAACCTCAAATTTACAACCGCGGCTAAGAGAAAGCAATTAAAGAGGTAAAAATAAAAACAGGAGAGAATATGTCCCAGAAGTCAAGGAAGTATTTCAAGAAGGCGAGACAATCTACAGTATCCACAGTTACCCACTATTAAGCAAAATGAGGTATGAAATGAGTCTGCTCCAATAAGTATAGAGCTAACTTATAGCTTTGATGAGGATGAATTTAGTAAAATGGTAGGGACATGTTTTTAAAAAAATATATTTTATTGGTTTTTTACAGAGGAAGAGAGGGACAGAAAGCCAGAAACATCAATGAGAATCACCAATCAGCTGCCTCCTGCACACCCCCTACTGGGGACGTGCCTGCAACCAAGGTACATGCCCTTGACCGGAATCAAACCCGGGACTTTTCAGTCCACAGGCCGACGCTCTATCTACTGAGCCAAACCAGTTTCGGCAGGACATGGTTTTTAACATGGCAAAAACCATATTTAAGTGGATTGATAGTATAAAGAGAGGAATAAAGGTTATACCATAAATAAATACTATATTTGCCGGCGTATAAGACGATTTTTTGGCCCTGAAAAATACCAAGTGGGGGGTAGTCTTATACGGCGAGTATATAACAAACTCTGTATTTTGAGTGGAAATGTTAGGGGGTCGTCTTATACCCAGTCGTCTTATACGCCGGCAAATACGGTATTTTTCAGGGCCAAAAAAATCGTCTTATACGCCGGCAAATACGGTATCTCAGAAAAAAGTGAAACTGTAGAAAAGCCATTTTTCTGGTTGTTGTTGTTATTGTTGCTGTTGTGTGTTTTTCCCATTTCAATCAAGCAAGATGCTTAAATGGTAACGGCAGAAAGGAAAAAAAGCTGAAACTGGTTTAGCTCAGTGGTAGAGTGTCGGTCTGCGGACTGAAAGGTCCCGGGTTCGATATATATTTTTTAAAAAAGAAAGGAAAAAAAGACACAGGGAAAATGAAGAAAGAAATTAAGAATTTTAATATTACCATTTTCTCACCCTAATCAACTAAAGGCAGACAATTAAACATGACTTATCTACCTTTTGATAAAATAACACTATACAATCTATAAAATATTCTTGCCAGAAAATCAAATATGAATCTGTTCAAATATTTGGCTTCAACTACCAATTTGAATGAAGTACAGAGGGCAGAAGAGTATGTTAAGGACACCATGGGATATATCCAGACTGTGAAAAGCCCTATAAATTACCCAATTTCTTTAAATTCCAAGAAAGAAAAAGGCAAACCTATATATGAAAAGAGAAGTGGCATATCAAACAATTACAATTTATAGATCTTATTTAGATCTGGATTCAAAAAAATCACTTGTAAAATAATTATTTGTAAAATAAACCAGTGAATAAACTTTTGGAGAAATTTGAACAATGACCGGATATCTAATGATATTAAAGAATAATTGTGAACTTTTCAAGAATATTAATAGTATTGTTGTTATTTTAAGTCTTTTAGAAATACACACAAAAAGTTTATCAGTTAAGCTGGCCGGCCTGGCTCAGTGGTGGTTGAGCACTGACCTATGAACCAGGTCACAGTTAAGATTCCTGGGGTTGTGGGTTCGATCCACAGTGTGAGGCATGCAGGAGGCAGCTGATCAATGATCCTCTCTCATTATTGAAGTTTCTCTTTCTCCTCACTTCTCTAAAACCAATAAAAATATTTTAAAAATTTATCAGTTAAATTATGTGTCTGGAATTTGCTTCAAAATTGTGGGAGGAAAAAGTAGATGGTGGGAAATACATGAAATAAGATTGGCTTTGAGTTGATAACTTTTGAAGCTGGGTAATGGGTACAAAGAGGGTTCATCACACTATTCTCTAATTTTGTTTATGGGTCTGGTATTTTTCTATAATAAAGTCTTTTTTATTTTACACATCAGAGGGAGGCCCTGGCCGAGTGACTCAGTTAGTGTGTCCTCCTGATAAGCCAAGATTGCAGGTTTGATCTCTAGTCAGGGTCCATATAAGAATCAACCAATGAATGCAAAGTGGAACAACAAATAATCTCCACTTCAAAACATAGAAAGAAGTGGAAAATTGTGTCTCTGAATGGTTTGCCTCAAAACAAGTTTTATTTATTTATTCACAAATTAACTGAAAGATGGGGAAATGTGTAGCTAGCGATGGACATTACTTTGAATAAAGCACTTTTGATGTTTCTCTTGAAATGATTGTATTTTCTTTTATTACAAAATCCGCCATTATTAACCGGTACACCTCGTACTTTGCAATTTTCCATCCCCCTTTAAGATCCAGCCTGAAGGAGGCCAATCACCACCTGTGAGGCCCTCGTTGGCCAGCCCATACTCCTTGGCAGAGGTAGGCACCCTCTTCTTTAGTCTCACTGTGTCATGCCCATATAATCCCAATAGCTATGTTTACTGAATGCCATTACATCCTAAATCTATCTTCTACAATGTTCAATTTTGCAACAAAGAAACTAAAATCCTCATTTAACAGATGAGGAAACAAGTTCACTAAGGTCAGGTCAGGTATCCAAGGTCAAATAGCTAGGTAGTAGCAGGGCCCAGATTCAAGCCAGGTTTGGTTTTTGCTCCGCATCAATGGTTTCAAACAGCTGGAATGAGAACAGAAAGGAGGCCAAACAGGCAGGACTCCCTTTTTATCTGTTTATGTATTGGGTTTCTGGGTACGAGTTTTTGAGTAAAAGTTTACAGTGCTAAGATAAATATGAAAAATCATAATTCTAACCTGTGCTGCCTCCCACATTCTTTGTAACTAGATACATGCTATCCCTAGTACCAGACTGACCTCCTTAGGAGCAAACACTGAACTGAATTTCTTTGTCATTCTGGCACTCGATAAATGTCTGTAAGGAATCAAACTTTGAAAGCAAGACTTTCCTAATAATTATATTTCCACAATTATAGGCAATTAATAAATAACTTACAAGGGCATAGCAATTTCTAGTTAATAAATTTATATATTTTTTTTCTTAAAAAGCGAAACCAAGCTAAACTTTTAAAAGTGTTCTCCAAAAATGGTACATTTAGTCAACACAAAGCTTGATTTTAATAAAATATTACCCAACGATGACATACAGTATCAGCAAAAGAAATTAACAATGTTTTATTTTATTGTTTTAACTGCCATACTGAAATACTATTAGGGTTAAACCATATAAAACTGCCAATAATGGCAACTGAGCAGGTTCAACCTCATACTTATCAATGGTATTTAAACAGCATTAGCAAAGTTCTCAGCAACTAGCATAAATAGCAGAACTGGGATTTATTTACATAGTTTTGACAAAAAAATTAAGCAGAGGAACTCCCTCCTATCATTTCATAGTTCTTTGTATGTACACGTACTTAAAACTTCTCATACAACACTGTAATTATCTGCCTGAATAGTGTCTCCTCAACAACTGTCCTCTAAAACTACATATATTTATTCTTTGTTGAATTTCTATCAAATATCATGGTAATTAACACACAGTAGGTACCTAGTGTTTTTAAATGACTACAATAGGCATCATAGTAAGATTAAAAATTTACTGTGTTTTCAGAACTAAAGATGCAAAGTATCACTTTATTCTCATCCTCTTTTTTTTAATTAAAAAAATCAAAATATGAAATATGAACAAACATCCAAGCCCAGCTGTATGAGGCTAGCTTTGATACCATTTTTTCTTTTTTAGAGATTGAACACCAGGCTGGTGTGGTTCAGTGTTGACCCATGAACTAGGTGGTCACAGTTCGATTCCCAGTCAGGGCACATGCCTGGGTTGTGGGCTCCATCCCAGTAGGGGGTATATAGGAGATAGCCATCTGTTGCTTCTCATTACTGATGTTTCTATCTCTATCTCCCTCTCCCTTCTTCTCTCTGAAATAAAAACAAAACAAAAAAACAAATAAAAAACCCCACACAGATTGAACACCAATTAACATATCAGAGACATTTTAAAGTCCTGTAGAAAAAAATCAATTGGCTGTCTTAACTTGATACTGAAATTTTTTAAAAAATTAAAAGACTTTCAGCCTCCTTTTACATTGATATTACCCTTCTGGTTTCTGCCTACAAATGCTACATTATTAAATGACAAACAAACATAGCTATAATAGCCCTTATAGATCTGGTATTTATTTACTTATATATGTATGTATGTATGTATGTATGTATATATGTATTTATTTATTTAATTTAGATTTAATTTTTTTAAGTCAAACAAGGTCACACACAAAAAATCCCTTGCCTTAAAACAAGAAAAAGAAGCTTGCTAATATTTCCAAGCATACAAATAATAGAATACTGTCCTATGGACATTTTTTAAAGCATAAGGTATGGTGAATACTGATGCAGTTAGCCCAAAGGAATTACAAGGCAAAAATCAATGTAATTCTTTATATATATATATATATATATATATTTCATTTTTTAAAAGTATTTTTTATTTCTTTTTTACAGAGAGGAAGAGAGAGGGATAGAGAGTTAGAAATATTGATGAGAGAGAAACATCAATCAGCTGCCTCTTGCACACCCCTTACTGGGGATGTGCCCGCAACCAAGGTACATGCCCTTGACCGGAATCGAACCCGGGACCTTTTAGTCCGCAGGCTAGCGCTCTATCCACTGAGCCAAATCAGTCTCGGCTATTTTTTTCATTTTTAAAATATTTATTAAGGTATTATATGTGTACATAGCTTACCATTGCCCCTCCCCAATGTAATTCTTAAAAAAGGGAACAATGTTCTAAAACTGGTTATTTCATGGCGATTAAAAAAAATTTTTTTAATTGATTTCAGAGAGGAAGAGGGAGATAGAAACATCAATGATGAGAATCATTGGTTGGCTGCCTTCTGCACACCCCCTACTGGGAATTGAGCCTCACAACCCAAGTATGTGCCCTTGACCAGAATGGAACCTGGGACCCTTCAGCTCACAGGCCAATGCTCTATCCACTGAGTCAAACCAACTAGGGATCATGGTGATTGTTTTGGAAATAATATATGAAATATTAAAGCATGGGGAGGCTGGAAATAGAAGATGACAGAGGCTTGAACTAGGATGGAAGCATTTGGAATAATTTTTTTAGGAAAAGCTTTATAGTCAAATAGCAATTATGCAAAAGTAGAATTTCCAAAATGTTATTGATTTTAAAGAGGGAGATGGAGAGAAACATCAATTTGTGTTCCACTTATTTATGCATTCAATAGTTGCTTCTTGCCGAAACCGGTTTGGCTCAGTGGATAGACCGTCGGCCTGAGGACTGAAGGGTCCCAGGTTCAATTCCACTCAAGGGCATGTACCTTGGTTGCGGGCACACCCCCAAGTAGCGGGTGTGCAAGAGGCAGCTGATCGATGTTTCTAGCTTTCTATCCCTCTCTCTTCCTCTCTGTAAAAACTCAATAAAATATATATTTTAAAATAGTTGCTTCTTGTATATGCCCTGACCAGAGACTGAACCCACAACCATGATGTATAGGGACAGCACTCACCAACTCAGCTACCCAGCCAAGGCTGAATTATTTTTGACAGAGTTCACTAGTTGCTCTTGTAAGATTGCTTTCTCTAGGATATGATCTTGGTCCTAAAGGCAGATCTCTTGTTTATATCTGAGGACAACTGCCCAGGTTGTTATGGCAACCCAAATGGAAAACCTATCTCAACTGAACTAATTTCTAGTTTATACTATTATCCACACCAATATTACCTCCAATGAAACAAATAACTAAGAAATAACTACTATACTCTTGGCCTCAATTATTCAATTTATTTACTGAGGATGTACCAAGTACCCAGTATTCATCCAAAGAACACCTATCTGCATAACATATGCCTCATCTATGGAAAGCGACATGTGACATAAAAACAATGTTTAATCTCTGTCCATAAGACACTTACAATATAGAAGATGTGAGCTTTACATATCCTTTCATTCACTGACTATTATGATAGGCTCTGTCTGTAAGGTTTTAAAATAAGTAAAAAATGTATACAATGTAATTCACTCCTAAAGAAATATACAATCTAGTTAGAGTGAGGTGGGAGGGTAGGCACTAGAAAGAAGGGACAAAGAGAATATAACATGAAATGAGCACTGACCAAGTCAGCTTTAAACTAAAAGACTAAGAAAGATGGAAACAAACGATTGGCAATTTTTCTGAGGCAGGTTTTAGATAAAGAGAAAATAATAATGAATATAACATGTCAACAAAATATTCAAATACAAAATAATTTTTCCTTTTAAAAAATGTTTTTTATTGATTTTTTTAGAGAGCTAGGAAGGGATAGGGAGAGAAACATGGACTTGAGAAACAGATCAGTTGCCTTTTGCAAGTGCCCCAACTAGGGCAGTCCTAGCCTTCAGCCCCAAGTACGTGGCACTCTGACTGGAATTGAACCCACAACCCTTCAGTCCACAGGACAACTCTCCAACCACTGAGGCAAAATGGCTATGGTCAAAATTATCCTATATAATAAAAGTCTAATATGCAAACTATCCCCTTGACCTGGGTTTGATCGCTTGCTATGACATGCACTGACATGGCGGGCGTTGGCAATGTGGTACTGGCAGCGGGCAGCAGTGAAGGTGCTGCCAGCCCCAATAGGCCCCGATGAGAGAGGGACCCGGGACCATGGCAAGATGGTGGAGCAGGTGAGCAGGCGGTGCCAGGCCAAGGTGGGTGCAAGTGGGGCCCGATCACCCCACCAATAGCCCTACAGACAATGACCAGCCAGCTTCCAGGGGCTGAAGGAGCTGGGCAGGGGCCAAGTGATGCCCAGGGCCCAGAGATCAGCTGGGACCTGCCCTTCCATGCCAGATGCCCATGCTTCAATTGCCAGCCAAGCCTACGGACCGCACTTGTGCATGAAATTCATGCACCAGACCTCTAGTTTTTAAAGAATCTTTTAAGCACTTTTACAAATTCTATTTGGGTAAAACCAAGTTTTCACAAAATATATATAAATGGTCTGTACTTGATGTATAAAACATCCACACTTTTGGTACTTGCCAAGGAGCGTAATTTCAATTCATATCAAGAACTGGGTGGAGGGAAATTATATCCACTGGCCAGGCATCACAGGACAATCTACCTATTCTTTCAAACTGACCCTTACATCATGTGGTCAGTCTTTCCATATTGAGGGTTGTTAAATACTAGACATCCACCTATCTTAGATATATTAATTAAGGGAATAATAATTTTACATAATCCTCTTTATGGGGACTCCTATGAGAAATTCTAGTCTATAGTGCCTAGTGGGTTGCTGTCTTTCTGAACTACCTGGTTTCTTTTTACCTTAAAGAACATTGTGAAAAACAACCTAACAGGTTTTCCCCCCTCTTGCTATCTCATACAAAACTCAGAGTCAAATTTGTGCTATACATGTAGCAAGAATATTGATATTTGGTCTAGGTCAGCCGTGGGCAAACTACAGCCCACGGGCCGGATCCGGCCCTTCAGCTGTTCTATCCGGCCCGTGGAGCTGAAAGAGCGGAGGGTTCTCTTGCTCTCCCCTCCGCTCCTTCACCAGCAGCCCAAGATGAGAGTGCCAGCATGGTCAGGTTGCTTTTGTTCTGGCCCCACGGTCCAGTGTTAAGAACCAACCCATTGTGGCCCTCGGGTCAAAAAGTTTGCCCACCCCTGGTCTAGGTTCTAACTCCATTTTAGCTTTACCCTTTTTGTTTCTTCTTTCTCTTCACTTTTAATCTGTGGTATTTTATAGTTTATACTTATAAATTGCCTTAAATAAAGGGTTACAAATCAAATACAGAGACTAACTTGGCAAGTAAAAGTATGAATCAGCTAAAAATAAGACAATAATGGTAGAATTCAGTTTTTTAAGTGAGTTCAATTAAAGACTAAACCACTAAGCAAACAAAACTTATTTGTGGTCTGAATTCTGCATCATCCACTGTTAGCCTCTGAATAAGGTACTTAAATACAGTGGTATGCACTGGCCGGTAGCTCAGTTGGTTAGAGCGTTGTCCTACATCCCAAGGTTGGGGGTTTGAGCTCCAGTTAGGACATATACAAAAAGCAGCCGGATGAATGCATAAATAAGTCAAAGAACAAAGTGAGGTTTCTTTCACTCTAAAAAAAAAATCAATTTAAAAACATTATTTTTATTTTTTTGTTGTTGTTAATCCTCATATGTGGATACTTTCCCACTGATTTTTAGAGAAAGTGGAAGGGAGAGGGAGAGACAGAGAAAGAGAAGCATTGATGTGAGAAACACATCAATTGGTTGCCTCCCACATGAGCCCTGAGCAGAGCCAGGGAGGGAGCCTGTAACCAAAGTGCAGGTGCATGCACTTGACTGTAATAAAAACCGGGACCCTCTGAGTCAAACCAGTTAGGAATTTAACATTTTTAAATACAGTACTGAATGTTTCTCTCTCCCCCCCTCAAAAAAAAAAAAAAGTACAAATAAAAAATACAGAGCTGAAAGGTAGGATGGTTGAGGAGGTTAAACCATTGTATGGAGATTAAACCAGTGTTTAACCTCCTCTTGCTTAAAACTTTTCTGGAACAAGGAATCATATCACAGCTAAAAGTAACATCTTTTTATTTCATTATTATTACTTTTTTTTTTATTTCAGAGAGAAAGGGAAAGGGAGAAATGGAAACATCAATGATGAGAGAGAATCGCTCATCTGCTGCCTCCTGCATGGCCCTTACTGGGGACCAAGCCAGTAAGTGGGGCATGTGCCCTTGGCCAGAATCAAAACCAGAACCCTTCAGTCCCCAGGCTGATTCTCTATCCGCTTAGCCAAACCAGCGAGGGCAGGTAAATATCTTGCATTTGCACAGAACTTCATAATTTACAAACTCTCTTCCTATCTTTTTGATCTTCCAACTGCACTGTGTGGCATCCACAAAAATGTAGAGATTACAAATTATCTACAGAAAACAATACAGATAACATAAATGAACAAAGCAGACAAGATTGTAGTCTTTCTATACAGGACTCATTTTGTTTGCATACTAATCATATTACAATATTCTTCATTTGCAGAGAAATATGTTCTCCTTTTCTTGAAAATTACAATTGCTCAGCTGTACTTTTTTCCATTTTTACATAAACATCTATAAAGAAGTATTTCTTCACTATAAACAACAGTGGAAGGACAATCAATAAAAGTAACCGGGAATGGTAGGGCTTTGTTTCCCTGGAGAGTTTGTGCCCATCTATAAGAGGGCAGCTGTGACTCAGCTTGGGCCAACAGTTGCCATGGCAAAAAACTGTTGCTAAAGCTTCTAATTATTTTCAGGATAATCCAAAAATAGAGTTAAATAGATAATTTTTAAATATTGACTCAAATTTTTTTTAACTATGCAAGACCAAGAGAAATGCATTTACAGACTTAGTTTGGCCTGCAGATTGCCAGTATGCAAATCCTGGCTCAGTACTGAGTAAATACAGGTTTTTGAATAATTAAAGAGACTGAATTTATGTTCTAAAATGGATGCCAACAATATTATTCATTCTATTTAATCAATTCAAAGCATAAAAATTACTAATTAACCTTAGAATGAATTCTGCAATGCAAAAACAATTTTATCATCTTTCCTCAGATACCTTTCTATAGTATAACCATATATACTAGTAAGGAACCATACAATACATTAAGCTAGATCTACCATTATCAATAATATATCTAGAAAACATTTTAGGTGGGGGGAAAATCAAGCAAAAAAATTACAGAGTGTAACATTCCTGTAAATTTTAAGCATTATTATACATAGTTTACAATACACATGTATAGTAAAAAAGTACAAAAACAGAACAAAAGGGAAATGCACAAATTTTGTTGTTGCTAATCCTCACCCAAAGATATTTTTTTTTTAGAAAGGGAGGACTAAAGGGAGAGGGAAACAGCGAGGGAGAGAAACATGGATGTGAGATACATCCATGTGAGAGAGATACATCAAGTGGGGGTGGAACCTGCAACCCAGGCAGGTGGCCCTGAATCAAACCCAAACCCTTCCTTCAGCTGACGCTCTAACAACCGAGCAACACTCAAACAAGGTGAAATATACAAATTTGAAGAGGAACTTTATCACTGGGAAGATGGAGTGGAATGGGATTGGAAAGACTTGTAACTATAATAATGCCTTCTAAACAAACAAACAAAAAAACCACCTAATGCACCTACCAGTTGTTTTTAAGAGTCTAATCAATCAAAATATTGTTTTCTATTGTAGTATTTAAAACTTTTTGAAGGGAAGAACAAATATGTTCAAATACTAGATCTGAACCAATGAGTAAGACACACTATTTACTTAGTTTCTCAGATCACAGCAGTCACCATCTAAACAAGCCCCAATATAGGGAGCTTTTCTTTAAAATTCCAACACTACATACTCTCACATTTATTTCTAGAGAGATATATAATTCAATTACATAAGCTTCTTCAAAGACTTTCTCTGATATTTATTTTCCAAACTATTACAAAACTAGAGAAATCTTGGTGTTATTTAATATTTAAAATTCTAAGTGAAAACTTTCTGACTATAAAGATGTAAATTGTGTTAATAAGTGGGGGAGAGGAGATGAATCTGTCTTACTGAAGAACTCTACATGATGTATGTAGTAAATACTCTCCTCTCTGGGACATAGAACTTGACTCACTTTCAAAGGATAAAATAGGAGAAAGGAAAAATAGTAATTTTATAATTGAGAAAATGGCCACACTACATTAATCAAGTGATGAAGGTTAATACCACCAGTAGGTATCATATAGCCCCTGCCATGATATGATGAGAAGAGCACTTCACCTCTAGAATCGTTTTTCCATAAAGCCATAACCCCCGTCTAATCATGAAAAAAAAAAAAAGAAAATAAACCCAGACAAATCCAGTTTAAGGGACATTTTATAGGTTACCTAACCAGTGCTATTCAAGACTGTTAGGTAATAAAAAATTAAAAAAGATAAGCTGTCACAGACTAGAAAAGAATGAGACATAACCAAAATGCAATGTGGTACCCAGGGTCAGATATGGAACAGAAAGAGGACATTAATGGAAAAACTAGTGAAACCCATATAAAGTCTGGAGTTTAGCTAATAGTAAATACCAAGATTTGCAAATGTACCACAGAAATGTAAGATTATAAGAATGGGGAAATTGAGTGCAGAGTATATACAAGAACTGTCTTATCTTTTCAACCTATCTGTAAATCTAAAATTATTCCAAAATAAAAGATTTAAAATTTTTTCTATGTAATACTTTCAACAATAAAGATCTAAAAAAAAAATTTTTTTTAATACAAAGAAAGAATACATAAAAGTTAGCTGAGTGGTCACCATAGGTGAGGACTGTGACTGGAAGGGAAATGTGAGGGGTTTCTTGGGTGCTGGCAATCTTGTATTATTTGACCTGGATAACAGCACATCAGATATTCATTTTACAACCATTCATTAAATCATATATCTGTTTTTTTTTAAAAACTAAACAGCAAAATGTGATTGGTAAACAATATTTAAATGTATAAAGAAAAACTTTCTGATCACTAAAATAAAACTGTAAATTATACTTTGGAGTCTAAATAAATGCTTATTTGCAGTATAATTTTATATTTAAAACTAGCCCTACCTGGTTTAGCTCAGTGGATAGAGCGTCTGCCTATGGACTGAAGGGTCCCTGGTTGATTCCAGCCAAGGACACATGCCTAGGTTGCGGGCTCAATCTCCAGTGGGGAGTGTGCAGGAGGTAGCCAATCAATGATTCTCATCACTGATGTTTCTCTCTCTCCCCCCTTTCTTCCTCTCTGAAACACTAGAGGCCTAGTGCACAAATTCGTGCACAGGTGGGGTCCCTCGGCCTGGCAGGTGATCGTGGGACTGTATCGCCCAGTCCCGATGATTGGGACCAATTGAGGGAGGGACTGTGGGAGCTTGGCTAGCTGAGGGAGATTAGCTGTGGGAGTGCCCTGACCACCTGGCCAGCTGTGGAGGGAAAGGGGCCAGCGCCAGCAGCAGGTACAAGTGGCTGGGGGAGCATCTTCAGGAGCAGGGGGAGGTAGAAAAGCCCTCATGGGTGATCAGGGCCGGCAGCCACAGCTCACACCCACAGGCGGTGCCAAATGATCGGGACTGGTGCTGGGCACCAGCAGAGGGTGCAAGCAGCAGCTCCAGCGCCAGCAGCAGGTACAATAGGCATCTGCCGGCCCCAACACCCCTCAGGAGCAGGGGGAGGTGAAGAAGCCCTGAGGGGCAATCAAGGTCAGCAGCCACCACTCGCACCCGCTGATGGCACCAAGCGATTGGGGCTGGGGCTGGTGCCGGCAGCAGGTGCGAGTGGCAACTCTGACGCCGGCAGCAGGTATGAGCACTAGGTGGGACCATAGCATGCTGGAGCAAAGAATTCTCAGTAACCGCCAGAGGCTCGCCCTGATGACAGCAACCAGTGCCCAGCCATATATAGTCTTTAACAGTAAAAAAAAAAAAATTTACTGAAGGATTAACAGGCCTTCTTTTATCATGCAGTAGTTGTAACCACCCTATAACTGAGATATTGTCAACATTATCCATTTACAGATAATGGAATTGAGGCTTTGGCAGAAACCGATGTGGCTCAGTGGTAGAGTGTCGGTCTGCGGACTGAAAGGTCCCAGGTTCGATTCTGGTCAAGGGCATGTACCTTGGTTGGTGCGGTCACATCCCCAGTAGGGGGTGTGCAAGAGGCAGCTGATCAATGACTCTCTCATCGATGTTTCTAACTCTCTATCCTTCTCTCTCTTCCTCTCTGTAAAAAAAATCAATAAAATATATATATATTTTTAAATGTTAAAAAAAAAGAAAAGAAATTGAGGCTTTGCCTTAAAGCACATAGCTGATAATTTGTGGAGTTAGGATTAGAATCTAAAATATTCATATACAGTTTTAGCCAACAGCTTTAATTTTCAGAGGACACAAAATGTATATAGCTTTTTCTTATCCTTAAAAAAATAAGTTAACAACAAAACTAATCAATAAACTTGACTCATTATCCATACCTTCCTTTCTTTTGCAAAGATGAATAAAAATATACTCCTTATGCACACAAAACACTAGTATAAAATATCCTTCTACCTGCCACAGATTAAAAGTGAATTAACCACCCTGGGCAGTTGGTTGGGTGTTGTGTGTGCATCAAAAGATTGTCGGTTCAATTCTCAGTCACAGCACATGCCCAGGTTGCTGGCTCCAACCCTGATAAGAGATGCAAGAGGTAGCTGATGTATGTTAATCTCTCATATGGATGGTTTTCTCTCTCTTTCTCTCTCCCCCCCCCCTTTATCTCTCTCTAAAAAACAATTAAAAAAAAAAAAAAGAGCCAGAACCGGTTTGGCTCAGTGAATAGAGTGTTGGCCTGTGAACTGAAAGGTCCCAGGTTCGATTCTGGTCAAGGGCATGTTCATTGGTTGCGGGCACATCCCCAGCGGAAGTGTACAAGAGGCAGCTGATCCATGTTTCTCTCTCATCGATGTTTCTGACTTTCTGTCCCTCTCCCTTCCTCTCTGTAAAAAAATCAATAAAATATATATTTTTTAAAAGATTCAACTTTTTTTTTTAAATAGTGGATTATTCAATAATGTGCAGCCTTGACTGGTTTGGTTCAGTGGATAGAGCATTGGCCTGAAGACTCAAGGGGTCCCAGGTTCGATTCCAGTCAAGTGCCCTACTTGGTTGCGGCACATACCCAGTAAGAAGTGTACAGGTGGCAGCTGATCAATGTTTCTTTCTCATCGATGTTTCTAACTCTCTATCCCTCTCCCTTCCTCTCTGTAAAAAATAAAGTATATTTAAAAAATGTGGAAAATCCTAAACATAAAACTGTATAATGCCTTAAAAAAATCAAATTCTTTAAAATTTTTTCTGATTCTTAATTTCACTCTTATCAAAAGATGGTCTCGCAGAAAATTTCTTTTTAAAAAAATATATTTTATTGAGTTTTTACAGAGAGGAAGAGAGAGAGATAGAAAGCTAGAAACATCGATGAGAGAGAAACATCCATCAGCTGCCTCTTGCACACCCCCTACTGGGGATGCGCCCGCAACCAAGGTACATGCCCTTGACCAGAATCGAACCTGGGACCTTTCAGTCCACAGGTCGACGCTCTATCCATTGAGCCAAACCGGTTTGGGCTCGCAGAAAATTTCTTAACAGCCTTACTTAACTATCAATAATTCCCATCAAACCTTGGCCAGTGTGGTTCAGTTGGTTGGAGCATAGTCCATATACCAAAGGGCTATGGGCTCAATTCCTAGTCAGGACACATACAAGGAGGCAACTGATCAATATTTCTCTCTCACATCAATGTTTCTTTCTCTTCTTTCCTCCCCCCCTACCTTCCTCTCTCAATCAATTTTGCAAAAAGTTTAATAATAATTCTTGCCCAGGCCCTGCCAGATAGCTCAGTTGGTTATACCAGTGTCCCACTATGCCAAGATTGCAGGTTCAACCCCTGCTCAGGGCACATAAGAAAATCAACTAATGAACGCATAAATAAGTGAAACACCAAATCCATATATCTCTCTCTCAAATCAATAAATGAAGATTTAAAAAAATTACTGTCAACACCTAAGAGCTCAAGAGCAAATAATCAAAATGCAAAGAGCAAATAATTACAAAACACAAATGTAACTTGTCCGATTGGATTAATTAACTTTTTATAACATTGGGAATTGTGTGGTCTTGATAACTAAGTCAGAAGTGTGCTGCTGCTCCCCAGGATAACATTAAGTCTCTGTAAAGGAAGTATAAACACTTTCCCTCCTTCACTTTACTTCCCAAGAGATCACTGGAAATTAGTTTTTGCAAAGAACTATAGGATAGCACATTTCCTTTCACATAACCCTGCACTCAATCAAATGCAACAAGTATCTACTTAATCACACTACTATTATTTAAATATTAATTTAATATTAATATGTTAATATTTTATTCACATTATCTGAATAGCGCTGTATACATGCAACAAGTATTTATTCAATACTACTATAAAGCAATATCAGGCACTTTCTGAGATGCCTACTCAAATGTCTAAGGCCTATGCAAGCAAAATAGTTAATACAAAACCATATGTTTAAGAAAAATGACAATTTATGCCCTAACCGGTTTGGCTCAGTGGATAGAGCATCGGCCTGCTGACTGACGGGTCCCAGGTTCAATTTCGGTCAGGGTCATGCATCTTAGTTGCAGGCATATCCCCAGTGGGAGTGTGCAGGAGGTAGCTGATTGATGTTTCTCTCTCATCAATGTTTCTAACTCTCTCTCCCTCTCTGTAAAAAAATCGATAAAATATATTTTTTTAAAGAGAAAGAAAAATGCCAATTTAAACGATGCAAGTAATAAATGCCACTGACTTTCACCATTTTAGAAAAGAAATTAACATATGAATACTCATAAAAAGAGTTCATTTTGTCAAAACAAAAAGAACGTTTCCTTGATCATACAAGGCAATACCAAGCGGTTCAGTGCCTATAATATTTACCTCATTCTAGCTACTAACCAATTCTCAAGACCTTAGGAAAACAAATTCTGAGTTCAATAGCTTCATCCATAAAAATACTAACCTACCTCAAAAAGTAGCTGACATAATAAATGAAAATAAGTACCAAATTACTCTAAATATATTTACAGAGTTCTAGGGAAATGTTTATTACAATGTTAAATAACAACTTCAGAGGATACCTTTCCAGAAGTATCCTTGACAAATGCACATATCAATATTAACTGGGTAAATTTCACCAAAAGCCACAATCTTTTAAAGAGAAAAACAATTAATCAAAATAGTAAGTACTTATGATGTCTATATCCAATGAGTATGAAACATTTCACAAATATCAATTAAGGCTATAACTGCCATGGCAAGTTTAAAAATTATACCCATTGCAGAAGCTAAATTAAAGTTCCTTTTAAATGACTAGCCCAAAGTGTCATACCAAACCAGCAACAAAGCTAGAGCAATGCAAAAAGCCTTCACTGCAATTAGCTATTAGGCTTATATAACACAGCATATTTCTTCATGAAGAAACATTCTCAAAACATTTGGCCTTCTACAACTAAGTATCTTCAGCACTGATTTTTTCTTTTCAAAACATATATATTGTATACCATTAGTTTTTTAAATATAGTACTTTTTAAATAAAAATATATAGTTGTACAAGACAGAACAATGGCAAAGAATTTCCAATTCAAACTTAACTATTTCTCTTTTCAATGTATATAAAACAGATTACTGTCATTATGAAATATTTTCACAACAGAGACTTAAAGACAAGTTTAAAAAAATATATCTTTTAGAACCACAGCCAACATGGCCAGCTGAGCTTAAAACCAAGTCTCAAATCCCTTTGGCAACAGTGTGCATGATTCACTGCTTTAGAACCCAACTGGAAGCATTGGAAAATTCACTCTGATTGCACTAATATTTTGTTTGGGGTTTGTTAAGATATCTCCATCCCAATGTTGACAACTTCCATAGTTTTCCAAGGCTTAAGATAAATTGCTTTAGTCGGCTTGGCTCAGTGGATAGAGTGTCCGCTGTGGCCCAAAGGGTCCCTGGTTCAATTCTAGCTATGGGAAAGTACTTCCGGTGCAGGCTCCTCCCTGGCCCAGGCCCTGCGAGACATGTGCAGGAGGCAACCAATCGGTGTTTTCCTCACTTCGATATTTGTCTTTCTCTTACACTCTCTCTAAAATCAATGGAAAAATATCCTTAGGTAAAGATTAAAAGAAAAAAAAAAGGTAAGTTATATATAATACGAACCACATGTAAACAAAAAGTAATCATATATAGTTGATATATTTTGTCTTTTTTATATATAATTCAGTATATATGAAACATATACATTAAAAAAATTGAAGTATAATTATGAAATATGGATGTTCTAGCTAGAAAACAAAAAATGATGATACACATCCAAATCTCTTATATATTAGAGTTACTTTATCTGAGAGACAGACAATAAGCAATTCTACTAAAAAAGAAATCTATCCCAATCTCATCAAAAGTGTATGAATATAGGATTATGAAGAATTTTTAAAATGGATCACCACATTAAGCAAAAGTTTCCACAAATATCAGATACACTAATAATCTACCAAGAAAAACACTGTTCTTGGTGCACTTTTATAACTATAAATACTAGAGATGGAATATGTCAGACATATAACAGTGATTTGTCATTCTTAACTTACTCATTCCTCACTATATGAACCCTCCTACTTTCTAATCACATTAAAAATAACAAAAGCATGAAAATATAACACACAAAGGCTCACCAAAATCACAATTACCACATGAATTTGACATTCTTTTCAAGATGTAAATTCATAGGAATGCTTGATACAAAATATTAAAGTAACCAACCCTCTCTAATGGTAGCATCTTACAGAAAGGACCCTTTCAAGGGGATAACACAAGAGCCTTTAACACATATTATCTTTTTTACTCTTTGATGTTCATTGTTTTTTTAAATCACAGCTTTACTGTTTTAATGCAAACTAAAGTGAAAAAAAAATCTGTAGTATTATTAGATTTCTGCAGTATTTCCACTAATTCTTCCCAAATATTTCTGGCAATCATTAATTTATACTTAACTAAAATAATAAAAACATTAATAAGGGTGTGTGTATGTGTGTGTGTGTGTATCTACAGATACATATAGACAATAAGGGCCTGCTTTAGAGCAAGGACATTGCTTTTTACTTCAATTACTCAATTCCTACCTTGCCAAAAAGGGGGAAACTAAAATCAGGGGATTTTAGGATTTACTACAGAGAAATGCCTTTGTGGTAGCATAAATTAGTACAAAATAACCTTAGAAACATAAGGAAGAGACAAAAATGCTATGAAAGGACAACCTAAAAATCTTGCATTTCACAGCTTCTGTTCTCTTACTCCACCCAGTCTCCTCGGCTCAATGGCTGTTCATAGCATCCACAAATATTAGCCCATTTTTTAAGAAAGGGGGCAGGAGGGTGCCAAAACAGGGCTAGCTCCATCAAAATCAATATATACAGGAATATTTTGTGAAAATTTGGGTTCTATTTTCTGATTTATATTTTTTTTAAATAACAGCTTCAAACTTGTTTTAGATCCTCCCCTTCTGAACAATCCAAACAATGTATAACAGGACATGAAAGAATAAATCTCCCTAAATACAAATTGTTCTTCTGCTTTAATAAAAACTGCAATTTGCAACTGCCAATTATTTTTCAAAACTGTGTCCTGAAAGATCCCCATGAGATTAAAAGCTAGCTAATGCCTTAGGTCCAAATCAGAAATTAAGTAAAAGCTTTTTTATATATTCAACATATTGCCCCCGACATACATAAGCAGGAAATGTTCCTGATTAAGAGGCGACCCTGCAGCAATCAAAGACCCCCCCTTAATAAATAAAAATTAAGCAAATACTACTGTGGCAAATGGGGAGGAATGACATTACTGGTACGAAAGGCCCAAGCACCGTCTCCTCCGCCCTAGCCTCAGAAATGACAATCACACAAAACAATCCACCTCCCATCAAAAATATAATGACCGAAAACGGCACACATATTTTTTTTGGTTAGCCTTTAAAACGTTATGAATCTCGAGGGCTGTGCGTTTAGGCAGCGGCCGGAATAACAGTAATATCTTTATTCTCTCCCGAACGCCTCTTAGGGGAAGGGGGAGGGGGAGACCTTGGCATGACATCGCCCATTGAGATCGAGACAACAAATCTGCTTCTTCTCTGAAAAAAGTACACAATTTCTTATCTGAAGCCACGGGTATAAATTGCACCCGAATCCCAACCCCCCCAAACGAAAAACCTCCTGCCCTCCTCCGAAGGAGTTTCTTGCTAAGTCACCGAGAAAGGCAGAAGAACAAATTAAGCCGAGGCACTTGGCTCTCTCATCTCGGATGCTGAAAACCTCCTCCTCCTCCTCCTATCCACTCGAATGCTTTTAAGTGTTAAAATTCGCCCACCGCCTCTTGAGCATTGCTCACCTGGGAGGCTAGGGAAGACGGCTCTGCGCTCGCCCACGGAGCGGGGAGGCCGGATGGAGGGGAATAGCTGAGGGCCTCGAAGCTCACCCGGGGTTACAACGTCAAAAGGCACCTCCCGATGGAGGAGCCGGGGGCGGGGAGCTGGTGTTGGGGGGCTGGGGGGATGGGGTACCATGCCTGATTTGGTGGGTGGATGCTGCAGCCGGGTCGGCGGGTCGGGCCGCTTCTCCTCAGTGGATGCAAAGGCTGGACCACTGCAGCGGGAGGCCAGGGAACCGGCCGGTCACCCTCACCCCCATCCTGAGGACAGGCGGGGACGGAGCTCCCGGGAAGCCAGCGGGGGCCGAGGCGCCCACCGCGGATAGCGTGGTGGGGGGAGCGGAGCTGGCCCTCCGTGGCCGGGGAAAGCGGGGCCCGAACCCTTTCTCCGGGACCCGAGGGCGACCTGCTCCTCCACGCCCTTCCCACCCAAGAATACTTTTCTTGCTAAGTCACCGAGGGAGGGGTGCGATCCCTCCCCGGGGAGGGCCGCGGGTGGGGCGGCGGCGGCGGCCGGGCCCCCCGCGACCCGGGCCGGGGGCGCCGGGGAGCGAGGGCAGCGCCCTCCGCGGCCGGTTCCCCCTCCTCTCGAGTGTCTCCCTCAACGGCCGCCGCGGCCGCCATTTTGAGAGCGAGGCGAGAAGAAGAAGGAGGCGGCGGCGGCGGCGGCGGCAGGGGGAGGGGAGCGCGGGAGGGAGGGGGGCCGGCGCAGCCACATCGTCAGGCCGCCCGCCCGGCTCGGCCCGCGGCCGCCCGGGCGCGGCGGCGGAGACAGAGGGAAGGGCGGGGACCCACGTCGCCTTACCGAAGCGCTGCACCACCGCCGCCGCCGCCGCCGCCGCCGCCGCAGGGCCTCTTCCGTCCTTCACTCCCATCCACCGGCGGGGGAGGGGGAGAGGGAGAGGGAGAGGGGAGGAAGGAGGGAGGGAGGGAAGGAGGGAGGGGAGGATGGCGCGCTGGGCCCGGGCCCGGGAGGGGGAGGGGAACGGCAGCTCCTCACAGCCGTTCCGGGGCGCGAACCCAGGCCCGGCGCTCGCGGTTTCCCTCGCTCGCGCCCGAGCGCTCCCCTTCTTCTCTTTTTGTCGCTCCCTAGGCCCCGGGGTCGCTACTCGTTCGCTCGCTCACTCGCTCTCTCGGCCGCCAGACGCCGCCGCCGCCGCCGCCGCCGCCGCCGCCGCCGCTCTAGCTCCGTCTGTCACAGGAGCTGCCCCAACGCCCTGACGTCACCGCGCCGCCGCGGCCGCCGCCGCCCCAGACCCGTCGGGAAGGGGGGGGGGGCGGGAGCGGAGGGGCGGCCGCGGCGCATGCGCGGCCTGGGCCCGGCTCCGAGCCGCGCGCTGCCTTCCGCCGGCCCGTTCGGGTGACGGCGCCCCGGAGCCGGGGGGCGGGTTGGCGCAGGAGCCGCTGCTTTGCGCGCCTCCGCCACCTTCGGAACAGTCTCTCGGTTCTCTTTCCCTAGGCCCCGGTGTCATTGTTCGCGCCGCCCACCACGGGCTCCCCGCCCTGCTCTTGCCGACAAACAACACCTTGTCCAGTTGCGTCCACCGACCGCGGGACCCCCTGGCATCCGTGGGTCCCGGGGGCCCCGGCAGACTTCAGGATAAGGCCGACCCTGGGCCAAGCTGTCGTCGACTCTTCTGCCGCCAACTTTCGAGTTTATTACCTAGTGGGGGGTGTGGGTTGGCAGTAGGTTGGGTTCGCTTGGGGAGAAGAGCCGTTGAGGTTAAAAAGGCTGATGGAATGCCCAATTGTCTTCACTGTTACAGATTTTTAATTGGGACAATTTGCTTTTAGATGCGATTCAGCTATTCTTTTCCTTAGTGTTCTCTCTCTCTCTCTCTCTCTCTCTCTCTCTCTCTCTCTCTCACACACACACACACACACACACACACACACACACACACCCCTGAGAAAATCTGGAAGTCTCAAAACTGAAGCCCAAGGAAAGATCTGAACTTTACTCCTACAAGGCGTGTGTGTGTGTGTGTGTGTGTGTGTGTGTGTGTTTGCTAAATTATGGGCTGAAATGCTGACAACAAAGAAGTCTGGGGAATGTGTAGTCAGTTTATTCATACAGAGATGTATGATTTAAAAGAGGCCAGATTGGAGATTCTGAATAACATATCTAGTGTGGTTATTTCATCAATAATTTTTATTGTCCAAGGAAACTCTTTTCCTGAAACCTAAGTTTAAGGTTATGTTCTTTGATTTTATTCTCTTTATGTTGGTAAATACATACACTCACTCACTGCCTTTGGAGAAGCAGCTGAGTTAATGAAAGAAATAATTTGGGTATGAATCCTGGATGAGCTACTTACCAGAAATATGACGTTGGCTAAATTACTCTCTCTGGCCTGGGCTTCTCATAAAATAGACTTACTAAATAAGTGATTTGTAAGGCTTTTGTAAGAATTAGAGGATGCTGCCGAAACCGGTTTGGCTCAGTGGATAGAGTGTTGGTCTGTGGACTGAAGGGTCCCGGGTTTGATTCCAGTCAAGGGCATGTACCTTGGTTGCTGGCACATCCCCGGTGGGGGATGTGCAAGAGGCAGCTGGTCGATGTTTCTCTCTAATCGACGTTTCTAGCTCTCTAGCTCTCTCCCTTCCTCTCTGTAAAAAAAAATATATATATATATTCTTTTATTATATATATTATATATAATATATATATTCCTCTAATTCTTTTATTTATATTTATTTATATATATAATAAAAGAATTAGAGGATGCTGCATGTGTACAGTAGACTGCCTTAGTTGGGAATCACAGGTAACTCCTGTAACCATTACTGCAGCTTGGTACCAAAGCAGGTTTCCTTTTGTCAGACAAGGTTGTCTGTCCCTGGAGGTGTTGGAGAGGAACATGAGTGAGTAGCCTGGAGGGTGTGGGTTTGCTCCTTGCTGAAGGCAGAGAAAGAAATCAAATGTTTTCTGGAAGGTCTTTTTCAGATTTACAGTTAAGGGATTCTCTAGTTAGATAAAGACAAGAGGAGGCTTAGAGAGGTAACAGGAAATAAACATGGAATAAATTAACATCTCTTGTTCTAAGAATCTACCTTTGGTTCATTTCTGTCTTATAAAATATTACTTATTGTTGCCTGATAACACACTTCTTAATATTTAATTGGCTGAGTAAATCAGTTCTTTATTTTATTTTTTAAGCCAGAATATGTACATTTTATTTTTCTTTATTGATTAAGGTATTACATATGTGTCTTTATCCCCCCCCCCACCATTAAGTTCTTTATTGTTTTAAATGAATGTTCCAAACGCCAACAAAACTGTCCAGAATAAAATTAGAATCACATTGCCGAAACCAGTTTGGCTCA
Source organism: Vespertilio murinus (assembly GCA_963924515.1). Taxonomy (NCBI): domain Eukaryota; kingdom Metazoa; phylum Chordata; class Mammalia; order Chiroptera; family Vespertilionidae; genus Vespertilio; species Vespertilio murinus. Next base: position 34,100,604 of record OZ004718.1, on the reverse strand, counting down.
GTGGATAGAGTGTCGGCCTGCGGACTGAAAGGTCCCAAGTTCGATTCTGGTCAAGGTCATGTACCTTGGTGTCAGGCACATCTCCAGTAGGGGGGTATGCAAGAGGCAGATGATCAATGTTTCTCACCAATGTTTCTAACTCTCTATCCCTCTCTCTTCCTCTGTAAAATATCAATAAAATATATATATTTTTAAAAATTAGAATCACATTAATAAACACTGATTTAATACAAATTGGTAGCACTAATCCCTATAAATCTTGAGCTCATAAACTCATATGTTTAGAATATTTTTAAATCTGCATTATGTAATTATGTACTAAATTGTGACCAGGTTTTATTTTTATAGCAATCCTTAAAAAACAAAAAACAATAAACCTGCTTGGAAGGAATGTATAAAAACTTTCTTCCTCAATAATAATTTTTCAAAACAGAAATAAAACTGTTATATGCTTGATATGGGGGGATGTGCTCTGGTTCTGTGTACTTTCCTTTCAGTAGCTAAAATAATAGATCCATCTTAATAAACACTTGTCTATTGAGAATGAAGAATTAGGACATCTATGCTATCAATCATAATTCATAAGGACTTATACAGGTCCTACAAGAATACATCCATGCCCTAACCAATTTGGCTCAGTGGATACAGTGTTGGCCTGTGAACTGAAGGGTTCAATTGCGGTCAAGGGCATGATTCTCTATCATCAATGTTTCTAACTCTATTCCTCTCCCTTCCTCTCTGAAAAATCAATTAAGATATACATATTTTTAAAAAGAATACATCCACACAGGAAACATTTAATAATGAATATTTTAGATGATGTTTCTTGAAAAAAAGTATAAATACCCATTTTACTTACAGCCAAGGAAAGATCTGAAACTGACAATCTCCCCATTCATTTGAATTGCAAATCTTTATTTTTCAAGTAAACATTTCCAAAATGGAAACATTTGTTTTAATTGTTGCAGTAAAATTGGTGATAGTTTAAAAAGTTCTGCAAATAAGCTGATTGGAAGAAACACTCCAAAAATATTGCTACTGAGGATAGGACAAAATGTCTTCTAAAAGTTGCTCCAGAGCTAAAATCTGTTTACAAGGAACACAAATGTTAAAATACTGTTTTGATAATTAAACTGTCTTCCGTTTATAGGTAAATACATTGCTGTGTGTGTGTATATATTTGGTAGAAAGCAATTAGCAAATGGTGAGAAGGTAGCTTTCAGGCGTACAGGTTATGTGTATCATTTGAAAGAGCCATGACCCAACTGGTAAGAGACTCACTCCAAGAGATTTTAGCTAATTGATTACGTACTTGCATTTTCCCAAAGCATAGAAATGTAAATGAGGGCAAGTCCAACTAAATCAGTCATTCTTCATCTCAGCATCATAACATCCTCATGCGTCATAAACATTGGGAGGCCATAGAAACAAAGGATATTAAAAGAGGTGAGCCTGGCCGATGTGGCTCAGTGGTTAAGCATCTGTCTATGAAACAAAAGGTCACTGTTCAATTCCCAGTCAGGGCACATGCTGGGGTTTTGGCCTCAACCTGCCCAGTAGGGGTTGTGCAGGAGGCAGCTGGTCAATGATTCTCATCATTAATGTTTCTATCTCTCCCCCTCCCTTCCTCTCTCTGAAGTAAATAAAAACATTTAAAAAAAAAAAAAAAGAATAGAGGTGAAACTCCAGCCTGGACTAGAAGCAATATTTAGAAGCAGCAGCTTGTAATCTAAAAAAATATATATATATATAGAGAGAGAGAGTGGGAAAGAGAAAAAATAATAAATGTAAAGTGCTAACTTAAGGAAACAATACAAAAAGATCTATCAACTCTGGCTAGTATGGCTCAGTAGGTTGAGCATCGTCCAGTGCACTGAAAGGTGGCTGGTTTGATTCCTGGTGAGGGCACATGCCCAGGTTATAGGTTCAGTCTCCAGTTGGGTCATGTACAAGAGGCAACTGATTGGTGAGTGACGTTTCTCTCTCCCTCTCCATTTCTCTCCAAAATCAATTAAAAATATTTTTAGATGTATCAAATTCTTTCTAGATTTCACTACAGTATAACAGGCGAAGGAGTAAAACAAACTTTCTCCCCTTTTGTGCCTGTAAACCTAGTAAAGTAAAAGATTAACTCTTACTTAAAGGACTTAAAGAAGGTTTTATGAAGGAAGTGGTTTAAAGCAGACCTTTAAAAATGACTAAATTTTTTTAAATGACTAAAATTTTTATTAATTCATTCCATATATATTTATTGAATGCCTTCTAAGTACCAGACCCTGTACCGGGTGCTGAGTATACACAATGAACAAAACAAACAGAATCCCTGAGCTCATGGAGTTTATATTCTGGCAGAAGAGGGGAAAAAGGAGACAAAGCTATGAAAGCAATAAACAGTAATGAGGGAGAGAGAAACCGGGACTGCCTTAGTGGTAAGGGACGTTTTTGAGGAATGAGTGACATTTAAGCTGATATTTGAGTAGCCAAGGGATTCCAGATTAAGGAACAGCAAGTACAAAGGCCTTGAGGCAGGAAATGAAAGGATGCACAGGCAGATGGAGTGAAATGATGGTGAGGAAGGAGGCCTCATGACTGCCATGGTCCAGGAGGCATCATTCATATTATATTCGCTGAAAAACCCAGCAGAGAAAAAAAAGCAGGAGATAAGATCAAAAAGACAGGTAGGAATCAGATAATGCAGGGCCTTGAAGACAGTAAGGAGTTTGGATTTCATTTTTATAGTTGTGGCAAAATGAAAGGAGGAAGGGAGGGAGAGAGGGTGGAAGGAAGGAAGGAAGGAAGGAAGGAAGGAAGGAAGGAAGGAAGGAAGGAAGGAAGAAAGGAAGGAAGGAAGAAAAAATAGAAAATAAAAATCAAAAAGAGAGGGAGGGATGGATTCACAAATGATGAGGAAAAAAGGGACTTTTAATAAATAGTTATATTATTTTACCTTTTTAATATGGAAAATTTCAAGTAAGAAAGGAGGCAGAATCTATACTAATAAAAGTCTAGGTGGTCCTCGCACCTTCATGCATGACATCATCACAAGATGGCCGCCACAAGATGGCTGTGTGCACAGCAGAGGCAGGGCCCTATGGCCACTCTGTGGTGAGGCTGGGGTCCCGTGGCTCCACATGGAGTGGAGGAGGCTAGTCCTGGCGTCTCCATTGCCTTGCACAAAGGAGGCAGGTCCCGGAGGAGGTGGTTTGTGGCAGGGGAGGGCAGCTGGGGTGATCAGGCCAGCAGGGGAGCAGTTAGGCATCAATCAAGCCAACAGAGGAGTGGTTAAGGGTGATCAGATAACAGATAGGCAAGTAGTTAGGAGTCAGTGGTCTCAGATTCTGAGAGGGATGTCTGACTGCCGGTTTAGGACATCCTAAGTGCACTGAAAGGTGGCTGGTTTGATTCCTGGTGACATCCTAAACCGGCAGTCAGACATCCCCTAAGGGGTCCCAGATTGGAGAGGGTGCAGGCTGGGCTGAGGGACACCTCTCCATGCATGAATTTCATTCACCGGGCCTCTAGTCTATGTATATAAAAGCCTAACCTACAGAATGACCGATCAACCAGTCGCTATGACGTGCACTGACCACAGGAGCTCAACCCAGGAGCTTCCCCCTGGTGGTCAGTGTGCTCCCACGGCCAACCTCCCACAACTGGCCAACCTCCCGTGGTTCCTTAGCCAGCTGACCCCAATTGGCCCCAATCGGCCCTGATTGCCAGCCAGGCTGAAGAACCCCACCTATGCATGAATTCGTGCACCAGACCTCTAGTTAAATAATAAAACTTCATATACCCATCATCAGATTTCACAATTATAAACTCATGCTTAATTTGTCTAATCTATATTCCCACTCATTTTCCCCCTCATTATTTTTTAAAGATTACCTAATTAATTTTTAGAAAGAGAGGAAGAGAGAGGATGATAGAAACATCAATGTGATAAACATCGATTGGCTACCTCCTGCATACCCCCAACCGGGGATCAAACCCACCACCCAGGCATGTGCCCTGACCGGGAATTGAACTGTGAACCTTTTAGTTCACAGGACAATGCCCAAGCAATGGAGCCACACCAACCAGGGCTCCCCTCCTTATGTTGAAGCACATGCCAGATATCACATTATTTCACTCATTAATAGTTTAGTATATACCTCTCTTTAAAAAACTTTAAAAACAGAGATGCAAATCAAAACAACAATGCGATACCATCTCACACCTGTCAGAATGGCCAACATTAACAAATCAACAAACAATAAGTGTTGGTGAGGATGTGGAGAAAAAGGAACCCTCGTGCACTGCTGGTGGGAATGCAGACTGGTACAACCACTGTGGAGAACAGTATGGAGTTTCCTCAAAAAACTGAAAATGGAACTCCCATTTGACCCAGTAATCCCACTCCTAGGAATATATCCCAAGAAAATAGGAGCACCAATCAGAAAAGATATATGCATCCCTATGTTCATAGCAGCACAATTTACAATAGCTAGGATTTGGAAACAGTCCATCAGCAGATGATTGGATCAAAAAACTATGGTACATCTACACAATGGAATACTATGCTGCCATAAAAAAGAAGGAATTCTCATCATTTGCAGCAACCTGGATGGAATTGGAGAATATCATGCTGAGTGAAATAAGCCAGTCAATGAAAGAGAAACACTACATGACTTCACTCATTTATGAATAATAAAGAACATTATAAACTGATGAACCATAAGTTAAATATAGCGACAGTAAAGCAACAAGCAGACTGTCTAATTACAGCGGGGAGGGGAGGGAAATATGAGGGAAATAAGAGATCAACCGAAGGACTTGTACACATGCATATAAGTATAACCAATGGACACAAAACTCTGGGGAGGGAGGGAATGTTTTTTTTTTGGGGGGGGGCAATGGTAATATATGTACACAGATAATAATTTATTAAGAAAATTTTTAAAAATTAAAAACAAACAAAAAAAACCTTTAAAAACAATCACAGCACCATAATTACACCTAAAAGGATAACAATAATTTATTAAGGATATTTGGCCTTGCCCTTTCATCTTTGCCTCATCAAAGACATTGAGTGATAAGACATGGATAAATTGGACAAGCAATACAATTAGGCTATCTTGGATAATAGAATTATCCTGGATTATTTGAGATTGACCCACAATTTTCCTATGGATAAATTAAAAGATTAACATAGCCCTGGCTGGTGCTGATCAGTGGTTAGAATGAAGTTCCTGCCGACTGAAGGTTTGTGAGTTTCATTCTCAGTCAAGGACACATACCTGGGTTTTGGTAAAGGAGACAACCAGTCTATGTGTGTATGTGTCTCTCTCTCTCCCCTCCCACTCTCTGAAAATCAATGGAAAAAAATATCCTCCAGTGAGGATTAACAACAACAAAATTAATATAAACAATTCAACTTTCCTTAAAAAAAATATTTTGTTGATTTTTTACAGAGAGGAAGTGAGAGGGAGAGGGAGAGAGAATTAGAAACATCAATGAGAAAGAAACATCTATCAGCTGCCTCCCACACACACACCCTACTGGGGATGTGCCCTCAACCAAGGTACATGTCCTTAACTGGAATCGAACCAGGGACCCCTGAGTCCGCAGGCCGACGACTCTGAGCCAAACCAGGAAGGGCCAATTGATCTTTTATCCAATTAAAATGAATATTACTATTATAACTGATTTGTACCACATATAAGTGTCAACAGCTAAAATTTCACATAGTAAAATGTTTTATCTGCAAAACTTAACCCAGGAAAACTGCATGTAGTCAAAATCATGACCACAAAAGGCTTTCACTATAACAGAAACCATCAAAAAGAGACTTAAGAAAACATGATAAATATTTCAAATTTCCTTTGTAAAATTATTACGAGAAGAAAATCAATCTCAATGAGAATAGTTAAGTTAAAATAAAAATGAAAATTGGAAGTGGTATAACCCGCTAATAAATACATATCCCTAAAAATTCACTGAAGTTAGTATAATTCTGATTAAAACTTTTCACCCTAACTGGTTTGGCTCTGTGAATAGAGCGTTGGCCTGCGGACTGAAGGGTCCAGGGTTCGAGTCCAGCCAAGGGCATATGCCCGGGTTGTAGGCTCCATCCCCAGTAGGGGGTGTGCAGGAGGCAGCCATCAATGATTCTCTCTCACCCTTGATGTTCCTATCTCTCTTTCCCTCTGCCTCTCTGAAATCAATAAAAAATATTTTTAAAATTTTGGATTCACAAATGATGAGTCAACATGTCCTTGAGGTCAATATATAACAGTAAAACTATGTTTCATAATATAGGGCACCACTGTCCAATACACATATATTATGAAACACAAATGTACTATAATTTTGTAATAGCCATATTTTTAAAGGGAAAAGGATGAACTTTTCATTTTTATACTCTTTTAAATCCAATGTATACATTTTACACTTAGAGCATATCCAAATCCACACTAACCATATTTCAAGTATTTCATAACCCATGTAACTAGTGGTACAGGTCTGGGGGAAGGCAAAGCATATAGAAAGAATGATTTGAGCAAAGGTATAAAGTTAAAAATGTGGAAGGCATGTTCTGGGAGCAAGAATAGGCTCCAGTATAGTGGCTGAAAAAGAGTATATGAGAGAGGGTGGAGGTAGATGGAGGTTGTGGAGGGAGCTGTAAGACTGGGAATATCATCTGTCCTGAAAGGTTTTGATAATTTTTAAAAAATATATTTTATTTATTTTTTACAGAGAGGAAGGGAGAGAGATAGCGAGTCAGAAACATTGATGAGAGAGAAACATAGATCAGCTACCTCCTGCACACCTCCCACTGGGGATGTGCCCACAACTAAGGTACGTGTCCTTGACCAGAATCGAACCTGGGACCCTTCAGTCCACAGGCTGACGCTCTATCCACTGAGCCAAACCAGTTTCAGCCGTTTTGATGATCTTGAAGCTAGTCTGCAGTTTGCTATGGAGCTGCCTACACTGTCTTTGTGTAAGACCAGAGATAAACCAATAACCTTCTCCTTCCAAAGAGACTTTCTCTCTTCCCTTCAGTAACACACTCCTTTCCCCTCCCCGTTGCTATTTCTACTGTCCCTCCTTCCACTATTGACTGTACAGAGAAAGGAAGGACTGAATTCCAGGCCTCCAGATGATGGTCCAGAAAACCACTAATGCTAAGTTATATAAAACACCCGAAATCATGGTTTTCATACTTTCCTTTTTCCCCCCGAAAGCTTAGTTTTCCAAACAAAATATTGTACAAAAAGCCACATACTTTTCTTTTAAAAAAGCAAACAAATAAAAATAGAACTTCTATGTTTTTTACTGCTTTTAGTCTGAGTTGTTTTAATTTCGATTTATTGATTTTAGAGAGACAAAGGGAGAGAGAAAAAAACATCAATTTGTTGTTCCACTTATTTATGCATTCATTGGTCCCTTCTTGTATGTGCCCTGACCGGAAATCAAACCCTAACCAACTGAGCTACCTTGCCAGGGCCTAAATCATATATATATATAAAATATATATATATGATATATTTATATATATATATAGATATAGATATATATATTTATATATATATATAAATGATATAGATATATATATTTATATATATATAAAATCAATCATATATATATATATAATTGATTTTTTAAAAATATATATTTTATTGATATTTTACAGAGAGTAAGGGAGAGAGATAGAGAGCCAGAAACGTCGATGAGAGAGAAACATCGACCAGCTGCCTCCTGCACACCCCGCACCGGGGATGCGCCCGCAACCAATGTACATGCCCTTGACCAGAATCGAACCCGGGAGCCTTCAGTCCGCAGACCGATACTCTACCACTGAGCCAAACCGGTTTCGGCTATTATTGATTTTTTACAGAGAGAAAGTGAGAGGGATAGAGAGCTAGAAACATCAATGACAGAGAAACATTGACCAGCTGCCTCCTGCACACCCCCTACTGGGGATGTGCCCATACATGCCCTTGACCAGAATCGAACCTGGGACCTTTCAGTCCCCAGGCCAACGCTCTATCCACTGAGCCAAACTGGTTTCGGTGGGCCTAAATCTTAATAGTTTTTAACTGGAGGTTAAGTCAAAATTTTCCCATGTCATTAAATAATCTTTCAAAAGCACCATCTCTTAATGGTTGATAAATATCTCATTGGAGGAAGGGAATAGGAGACATCTGTAATACTATCAACAATAAAAAATATATTTTATAAAATCTCATTGTATTTGTTTTTCACAGGGCCTCTATAGGTATTTTGGATGATACAGTCTTTTTTATTTTTGAATTGAACTTTTTATTTTTACATAATTATAGATTGATATAAGAAATAATAGAAAGATTCTTATACCCTTATACTTTACCCCAATAGTAACATCTTGCAAAACTATAATCCGACATCCTAACTAGGATATTGACATTGATACAGTTAACATACAAAACACTTCAACCAACAGGACCCCTCACCTTGCCTTCCATAACCAGTCACATCTACTTCCCTCCTATCCCACCCCCTTCTGAACCCCTGTCAACCACTAATCTGTTCTTTATTTTCTAGAATCTTCTCAGTTTAAGAACATTATTTAAATGGAATCAAATAGTATATAAGCCAGTCCTTTGGAGACTGGCTTTTTAAAAATATATATATTTTATTGATTTTTTTACAGAGAGAAAGGGAGAGGGATAGAAAATTAGAAACACCGATGAGAGAGGAACATCGATCAGTTGCCTCCTGCACAACCCCCACTGGGGATGTGCCTGCAACCAAGGTACATGCCCTTGACCAGAATGAAACCAGGGACCCTTGAGTCCACAGGCCGAGGCTCTATCCATTGAGCCAAACCAGTTTCGACAAGATTGGCCTTTTTTTTTTTTTCACTCAGCATAATTATCTGGAGATTGATCTAGGTTGTTGGGTATATTCAGTCGTTTATTTCCTTTTTCTTTTTTAATATGTTTTTTATTGATTTGAGAGAGAGGGATAGAGGAAGGTAGAGGGAGAGAGAAAGAAACATGGATCAGCTGCCACCTACACATTCCCCACTGGGGATTGAGCCCACAACCCATTCATGTGTCCTAATTGGAATTGAACTAGTGAACTCTTGGTGCACGGGAAGACACTCAGAGGTAGGCACCTTCAACAAAAACTTCTCCATACATATATTTCTGAGTGTAAAATTGGGATCATAATGTATTATTATCCTGCAAAATATTTTCTAAAATTAATAAAATAGCATGGACTGATGTCCAGGTTGGTACTAGAGATCTACTTTATTATCTTTAATGGCCGCACAGTATTTCATAGCAGAAATGTGCCATAATTTACTTAACTATGCCCTACTGATGAATTAAGTTATTAAAAATTTTTTTGCTATTATAAACAAAGTACTTCAATGAATACCTTTTAGAGTTGAAATAGCTAGGTCAAAGGGTTTGCAATTTAAAATTTGTCACAGAAGCTCTCAGATTATCCTTCAAATTTACTTACCAATTTACAATCATAGGATTTGAGAATATCCATTTATCCATATTCTCACCCACAATGAAATATAAATTCTTGCAACTTTTTACTATTTGGGAAATGAAATAAAAACTAAAAGTCAGCCCTCACCTGGTTTGACTCAGTGGATAGAACGTCAGCCTGCATACTGAAAGGTCCAAGGTTAGGTTCTAGTCAAGGGCATGTACCTTGGTTGCGGACTTAATCCCCAGTGGGGGACTTGCAAGAGGCAGCTGATCAATGATTCTCTCTCATCAATGTTTCTAACTCTCTCTCTCCCACTCTTTTCCTCTCTGTAAAAAAATCAATAAAATATGTTGAAAAACAAAACAAAAAAACTCAAAGTAATTATTTGTAGGCTATACGATTACTTATATAACCTACTTACCTGGGAAAAACCAAGAAAATTAACTAAAAAACAACACAAGTTAAGTTTTGACCAAAGAGCCAGGTGTGTGTGAGGGAAAGCACTTTCATACCTACAGGAAATATTGTACTCTGGAGGGCAGTTTCTCAGTCTGAGTAAAAAACATTAAAAACATGCATCTCTTCTGACCCAGTTTTTTCCTGGAGAAATAAGGAAACGTGCAAAGATTTAGCTGCAATAATTTTTACTGAAGCATGGCTTATAGCTTGCAAACAACCTGTATGTCTAAAAACAGGGGACTAGTTAAGTGATGCTTCATTCATACTGTTACACACTACACATCCATTAGAAGTGATAATGTAGATCAAAATTTGTTGACAAGTGAATGTTTTCATATTATAGTGCTCAGTTTAAAAGATCATACAATAGTATATATTATTATAGTGCTCGGTTTAAAAGAACACACAATAGTATATCAATATATATCAATTTAGGATTATTTTTTTTAAAGTATATTTTATTGATTTTTTTACAGAGAGGAAGGGAGACGGATAGAGAGTTAGAAACATCAATGTGAAAGAAACATTGATCAGCTACTTCCTGAAAACCCCTACCGGGATGTGCCCGCAACCAAGGTACATGCCCTTGACCGGGATCGAACCTAGGACCTTTCAGTCCACAGGCCGACGCTCTATCCACTGAGCCAAACCAGCCTCGGCAATTTAGGACTATTTATACACATTTTTATTGGAATCAAAATGATACCAATAAAAATGTGTATAAATAGTCCTAAATTACCCATCAACTTTATTTTTGTCGAATTCAATCTCCTCTAAAGGTAAACCCTTTCTTGAAGGCAAAGCCAGTACAGCCATCCAAATGTAAGCTTAGCAGCTGATATCTCAGCTAAGCTACCAGGAGTAGATGCAAATATGAAACCCAGAGATAATCCTGACAAAAAGAAATGCCTGTTCTGGGATCTTAAGATGAGGCTTCTTAATGAAATTAGCAGCTGTTTGAATCATCTCTCCCCGTTTGCTTATAAAGAGCACAAACGCTGCCAGCATCTTCCAAGATTATTTTAAGTGCCCCGGGGACCTTAGGAACCCCACTCCTGTCATTTGGATGCTTATGCACTGGTTGGACAAATCCAAACAAGCTGCTCTCGTTGTAGCGCCCCCAGCAAAAAGGAGGGTCAGTGTTTGCTCTGAGACAATTCCCTGTTTTCCCAAACCGTGAGTCAGCCCATCGTCCCACCAGCCTCTGTGCATCACGCATTACGCTCTTCACAGCCAAAGACAAAGGCAGGAACAAGGCAAAGAAACTTGAAACTCTGGGTGAGGAGGAGGAGAACGCAAGGCCGTAACATTTAACCTTGCTTGTAAAGAGAGAGTCAGGATTTCAGAGGGTCTGCTTGGGAGAAATGGTTGGAAATGTGTCAGAAGACTAATTTCATGGAGAAAAATCTAACAAAATAATACTTGGCAGTTGATCAGTATGCTTTTTAATTCAAAGGTAAAGGAGTTTCTAAAAGTGAATGTATAAAATTTTTCTGGGCACCCATCCATGTCAGACTTATCCTTTCTTCCTCCACTGGCTTCCCTTTCATCCAAGTTTCTTTTCTCCATCCTCCTCCTCCCTGCTCCTTCCCGGTTGGAAACAATGATAGTTTAACCTGGATATTTGGTAACAGAGTTTTTTCTTGTTGAAGCTCAAGAATATTCCAAAGGCCCTGGCTGGCTTGGTTCAGTGGATGGAGTGTCAGCCTGCGGACTGAGGGTCCGGGTTTGATTCTGGCCAAAGGCACATGCCTAGGTTGCGGGCTCAATCCCCAGGGGGGGGGGTGCAGGAGGCAGCAGGTCAAAGATTCTATCTCATCCTTGATGTTTCTATATCTCTCTCCTTCTCCCCTCCTCTCTGAAATCAATAAAGAAAAATATTTTTAAATGTGTTTTTTTTTAAGATTTAAAAAAATATATATTCCAGCCAAAACCGGTTTGGATCAGTGGACTGAAGGGTCCCAGGTTCGATTCTAGTCAAGGGCACGTACCTTGGTTGTGGGCACATCCCTGGTCTGGGTGTGCAGGAGGCAGCTGATCGATGATTCTCTCTCATCGATGTTTCTAGCTCTCTGTCCCTCTCTCTTCCTCTCTGTAAAAAATCAATTAAAAATATATATATTCCAAAGAAAAGAGTTCTAATTACATTTTTATAGAATAAAGTTTGCAGGCCAGTTCACATAGCAGAGTTGAGACATGTGACCACTTCTCATGGTTAAGCCGAATAACCATGCTCTTGGATCCCAGTTGTACTAAATCTCAGCCTTTCCAGTTTTCAAGGATCAGTAAGCTCAAAATTAAGTAGTAAATACTGACTTAATCCTGAATACTAAAAAGATTTATGGGCATAACTTGAATCTTGGAAAAGGCTACTCAGGGTTTACTGAAGTTCAATAATGAATGTTGACAATAGTACTGAAAGCTTTGTCCTCTTGGCCAAGTGCTAGCTTATCTTGGCCTCTTCATCTATAAAATGGGAGGAAAAACATATTTTATTGATTTTTTACAGAGGGATAGAAAGTTAGAAACATCGATCAGCTGCCTCCTGCACACTCCCTACTGGGAATGTGCCCACCACCAAAGTATATGCCCTTGACCAGAATCGAACCTGGGACCCTTCAGTCCACAGGCCAACACTCTATCCACTGAGCCAAATGAGTTAGAAACGGAATAACATTTTTATTCCTATCTCATACAGTTGATTGTGGGTCAAATGAGATTATATAATGACAAATACTTGGTCAACTATAAAGAATACTACAAGTATGTCACCTGTATATTCCATGATTCATCAAGCTTTGGTACAAAGAACTATTTCCTATAATACAATGGCAGTTAAGTTAAGGACAAGTTCATTTCAACAAATGGCACTGGAACAATTGGACCTGAATATGCCCCCCAAAAAGTACAAAAATGAGCATGAAATGAATCATAGATTTAAATATAAACCTAAAATTATAAGCCTTCTAGAATAAAATAGAGGAGAAAATATTTGTGACTTTGACAAAAATTTCATATGGAAGACACATAGAGCATGAACCACAAAAGAAAAAACTGGTAAATTAGACTCACTAAAATAAAAAATTCTGTTCTTGAAAGGACACTGTTATGAAAATGAAAATACAAGACATAGACTGGAAGAATATACTGCAAAACACACAGCTGAGAAAAGATTTGTATCCAGAATATATAAAGAATTCTCACACTCAATAATATAAAAAACAGCCCAATTAAGAAATGGGCAAAATATTTGAACAGACACTTCACCAGGGAAGAGGAAAAGATAGTAAGCATATAGGGAAAAAGTTCAACATCATTAACCACAAGGTACATGAAAAATTATAATGAGCCGAAACCGGTTTGGCTCAGTGGATAGAGCGTCGGCCTGCAGACTGAAGGGTCCCAGGTTCAATTCCTGTCAAGGGCATGTACATTGGTTGTGGGCACATCCCTGGTATGGAGTATGCAGGAGGCAGCTGGTGGATGATTCTCTCTCATGGATGTTTCTAACTCTCTATCCCTCTCTCTTCCTCTCTGTAAAAAAAATCAATTAAAAAATATTTTTTAAAAAAAGAAGGAAGGAAGGAAGGAAGGAAGGAAGGAAGGAAGGAAGGAAGGAAGGAAGAAACAGAAGAAAGGAAGGAAGGAGGAAGAAAGGAAGGAAGGAAAAAAGAATAAAAGAAAGGAAGAAAGAATAAAAGAAAAAAGAATAAAAGAAAGAACAAAAGAGAAATAAAAGCATTAAAAACATCTTAGGGTGAGGATTAAAAATATAAAGTGGTCTATACATTCAATGGAATTTCATTCAACTATAAAAAGTGAAATTCTGATACATGCTACAACATGGATAACCCTTGAAAACATTATGCTAAGTAAAATAAGCCACAGACAAAAGGAATATTCTATTATATTAATATTAAATAAATATTATAAAAGTCTATTGTGCTAATTTGATCTATGAAGAATGGGACTTCATTCCCGCTCTATAAATTTGTAATCACTTTTTAAAATTTGTTTGGTAATGTTCTTGGTGCATTTTTCTTTTTTTTTAAATATATTTTTATTGATTGACTTTAGAGAGAGGAAGGGAGAGGAAGAGAGAGATAGAAACATTGATGATAAGAGAGAATCATTGATCGGCTGCATTCAGCAAGACCCTTACTGGGGATCAAGCCTACAACCTGGGGAATATGCCCTTGACTGGAATTGAACCTGGGACCCTTCAGTCCACAGGCCATGCTCTATTCACAAGGCAAACCTGCTAGGACTTGATGTATTTTTCTATTGCTGTATCTTGTTGATTAATAAGAGATATTGTTTGTCTATGCATATATTACAAATATTTTCCCCAGTTTGCCATTGGCATTTTAACTTTGTGGTGGGATTTGGCCTAAAGAATTTTTTTGTTATTTTTTTCAATCAGAACTGTTTTCTTTTTCTTCATGTTTTCTAACTTAAGGTCATATTTAGAAATTCCTTCTGTTCCCCAAGATTATAATAATATTCATTGTTTTCTTTCTGGAACACTTATACACTGGTTTTAATTTACACACTACTTTGTATGTGGTATAGGGTAGAAATGATAATAGCTAATATTTATGGGGCACAATTTGTGTAATAGGTACCATGTTCTTTTTAGCATCCATTATCTCTTTTAATCTTTACAACAAATGAAGTAGGCACTTTTACTACCTTGTTTATAAATATGGGAGAAATGAGGCTTAGGAAGGTTAAGTATCTTGCCTGCAATTACATAACTAATCAGCGTCAAAACGGGCATTCAAACCCTAAGTCTCTTTACTCTCAAAAGATCTTACTTGCTGTATGTATTTCCTTCCTTCCACAAATTATCTTGAGTCAGATTTTCAAATATCCTGTTATAAAATCCACTACTGATCAAAATGCCACTGTTATCATCTAGTAGCTGTTGCTAAGTTCTTGGGTCTATTTCTGCCCTTTTCTATTCTATTGATTCTTTTGTCTATTCATGTGCCAGTGACATACTGTTCTAGTGACTGCTGAATTATTTATACATTCTATTATCTGGAAGGCCAAGTCATTCCTAAATGCTCTTCTTTTTCAAAGTTTTCAGATCTTCTCTTCATTATTTATGTTTCTCTTCCAGAGAAACTTTACAGCTTTGTTGCAAAGTCCCCAAGAAATTCCATTGAGATTTTTGCTAAATAAAGGCGGGGAGAGAGAAGGGGCTGTAGATACCTTGCTTGCTGAGAATTGAGTTCGTCAGATTCCTCAGTCATAGCTCACTTGGTCTGTGTAAGGCCCTTCACTTATCTTAACCCCTCCCTTGGTCTTGGTCTACGTTCTCCTTCCCCTCCTTCATAAACACCCACTGTTACAGGTTTGACATGTACCCTTGGATATATATGTGTTCTTGTGAATATATACTGCTATTTCCAGCCTATGTTTTAAATTCATAATTGGTCCAAGGGTCTTTTTCTGTTTTAAAAATTCAACACTGTTTTTATGACCTATTTATGCTGCCGCATGTAAAAATCTAGCTCACGGGTTCTACCTCTGAGGAGCATTATACAGGCTACACCCTGAGAGGAATAAAATAACATCTCATTGTTTTCGTTTGCATTTACCTGTGAATTTGAACATTTCTTCTTATGCTAATGAGTCATTTGCATTTTTCCTTCTGTGAATTACCTTATTAATAGATAGCCTTTGCCCATTTTTCTAGTGGACTTCCCCTTCTTTTGTGTGGTCTTTTTTTTTTTTTTTAAAAAATATGTTTTTATTGATTTCAGAAAGGAAGGAAGAGGGAGAGAGAAACATCAATGATGAGAGAGAATCATTGATTGATTGTCTCCTGCACACACCCTACTGGGGATTGAGCCTGCAGCCTGGGCATGTGCCCTTGACTGAAATTGAACCCAGGACCCTTCAGTCCACAGGCTGATGCTCTATCCACTGAGCAAAACCAGCAGCTGGGGCTTGTGTGATATATATATATATTTATATATATATATATATATATATATATATATAATTTATTTATTTATTTATTTTTTTACTAACTTCAGAGAGGAAGGGAGAAAGAGAGAGACATAGAAACATCAATGACAAGAGAGAGAATCATTGATCAGCCCCTTCCTGTATGCCTTCCACCGGGGATTGAGCAATCCGGGCATGTGCCCTTCACTGAAATCAAATCTGGGACCCTTCAGCCTGCAGGCCAATGCTCTATCCACTGAGCCAAACTGGCTAGGGCTGTGTGGTCTTTTATCTTTCTCATACTCTGGAGTGCAGATTAGTGTATAGCTGGTAACAGGAATTATACTTTATTTTTCTCCAAATAGTGAGACAGTTTCCCTGACATCATCTACTGAATAATTTGTCCTCTCCAGGTTGACTTATAGTGTTACCTTCATCTTATATCAAATTCCCATAGATGTATGGGTCTATTTCTGAGCTCTCTATTCTGTTTCTCTGGTTTATATCTATTCTGTAGCATATCATTCTTGCTTTATGACTATGGCTTCATATTATATCATAAAATCTGGTTGAGCTAGTCCCTCCCTCTACCCCGCCCCATTGCTCTTTATTTCCAAAATTAATTCAGTTACTCTAACAAGAATAAGTTTGACCAATTTCTTAAAAAGTCATGATGGCATTGCATTTAAGTTATAGATAAATTTTGGGAGTGGGAACTATTTCTTTACACAAACTGTCAGTTAATGCTTCTGTGCTTAGCTCTAACTTCCACTCCCACCTTGAGAGGCATTCAGTGCTTCCAGCTTCCAGCTTCTGTGGCTTTCTACAGTCGTTGTTCAAAATGAATCTACTGCTTCTTCCTTCTTTTTTTTTTAAATTGAGACAATCTCATCTTTAATCTCTTTTTAAAAATATTTTATTGATTTTTCACAGAGAGGAAGGGAGAAGGATAGAGAGCTAGAAACATCGATGAGAGAGATACATCGACCAGCTCCTCCTGCACACCCCCCACCGGGGATGTGCCCGCAACCAATGTACATGCCCTTGACCGGAATCGAACCCGGGGCCCTTGAGTCCGCAGACCGACCTCTATCCACTGAGCCAAACCGGTTTCAGCTGCTTCTTCCTTCTTGTGGCCTTATTTCTCTGGAGGACTTAGCAGAACAGAGACAGCTGAAACCTAAATCAATTATTACTTATTCATTCTCTTTCCATCTTCCAAAATGTAGCTGACATTTTATATGTTTCCTCTGCTACTATTCTCTTTGACCTATGGGCTTATCATAGTTTTCGTTCTTTCCTATGCCTTTAATAGGGTAACAGGAGGAACCATATGAACCTCTATTTCTTTAAAGCTCTTTATTAAAAAATATATCTTTATTGATTTCAGAGAGGAAGGGAGAATGAAAGAGAGATAGAAACATCAATGATGAGAGAGAATTATTTAAAATATATATATATATATATATATATATATATATATATATATATATATAATTGATTTTTTTATTTTTACAAAGAGAGGGATAGAGAACTAGAAACATCGATGAGAAACATCGATCAGCTGCCTCCTGCACACACCCCACTGGGGATGTGCCTGCAACCAATGTACTTGCCCTTGACTGGAATCGAACCTGGGACCCCTCAGTCCACTGACCGATGCTCTATCCACTGAGCCAAACTGGTTTCAGCGAGAGAGAATTATTGATTGGCTTCCTCTGGCACGTTCCCTCATGGGGATCAAGCCCGAAACCCAGGCACGTGCCCTTGACTAGAATCGAACCTGGGACCCTTCAGTCCATAGGCTGACACTATCCACTGAGCCAAACCAGCTAGGACCATATAAACCTTTAGATTTAATTGGCATGACTAACCAGGCATCCATTATGTTTTCTATTTATCATGTACTTTTTTTTCTCCTTTAGTGCTTTATATTGGATAGGCTAAATTCTCTATGTTGATTTAAAAGATACACCTTTTTTTTTTTTCCGAAACCAGTTTGGCTCAGTGGATAGAGGCTGAAAGGTCCCGGGTTCAATTCCAGTCAAGGGCACGTACCTTGGTTGCGGGCACATCCCCGGTGGGGAATGTGCAAGAGGCAGCTGGTCGATGTATCTCTCTCATCGACGTTTCTAACTCTCTATCCCTCTCAATTCATTTCTGTGTAAAATCAATAAAATACATTTTTTTTAAAAAAAGATACATCAATTTTTTATTCTTCTTGTGGTTATTCCTAAATAGTACGGTGCTGGTAAATGTTTACCAATTAGTTCTCGGAGGGAGAAAAAACACACCCGGATTTGTAGTGTTTGCCAATTTTTATGGTATAAATACTCCCATCATGGCCAATTTCAAACCTCCAGGGTAAAATTACTGAATCTGGAGTTGGAAAGAGAGGGGCAGGCCGAAGCCGGTTTTGCTCAGTGGGTAGAGCATCGGCCTGCGGACTGAAGGGTCCCAGGTTTGATTCCAGTCAACGTCATGTACCTTGGCTGCGGACACATCCCCAGTAGGGAGTGTGCAGGAGGCAGCTCAATGATGTTTCTATCTCTCTAGCCCTTTCCCTCTCCCTTCCTCTCTGTAAAAAATCAATAAAACATATTTTAATTTTTTATTCTTTTTAATTCTCAAGGATATGTGGTTTTTCACCACCAATTAATGAGAGAAAGAGAGAGAGAGAGAGAGAGAGAGAGAGAGAGAGAGAGAGAGAGAGAGAATCATCAATGTGAAAGAGAAACATCAGTCTGTTGCCTCCTGTAGGTGCCCCGACCAGGGATGGAACCAGAAGCTTAGATATGTGACCTGACCAGGAATGGAACCTGCAACCTTTTGATGTACGGAATGACTTCACTTCAGAGCTCCAACCAACTGAACCACCTGGCCAGGGCAAGTAGTTATTACTTTAAAAAATATATAATTAGCTTAATTGTAAAAGTGCATAAATTATGTTTTAAAGATGGCTGTAGTTAACAACTGGCTTGCTCAAAACTTAACTATCAGCTTTCACAAGCTGGATAAGCCAGTTCCAGCACACCACTGCCCTTGTATTAGTAAATTCCTCGATTATATTGATTTTTTCCTATCAAATTTTGACCATTTGTATTGAGGCACAATTGACATATAATAAGATGTGCATGCTAGAAATATTACATTTTATGTTTAGACATTTGAAACCAGTTGCAGGAAGCAGCTGTGGAGCCTTGTGGTTGGCATCTCCCGTGGGCATGGGCCACATCTGTGGGCCTGGCCATGGTGGGGCAGTACTCCTAGGATTTCTTTTCATTTGGCATCAACAGCATTGTATATTAGTGTGGCATAAAGCCCATATATCCATCTGGAACCTTTGTGCAACTGCAGAAATGTGACTCCCCTTGCTAGTAACTGATCCTGAGTTCATGAAATACCTAAATAATGTGATGGAACAACTAAAAGATTGGTTACACATGTGTTCAGTTCAGAAACTGGTGATATTCATCTCGAATATTAAAAAGTGGTGCCCAGCCCTAGCTGGTTTGGCTCAGTGGATAGAGCATCAGCCTGTGGACTGAAGGTTCCCAGGTTTGATTCCGGCCAAAGGCATATACCCGGGTTGCAGGTGTGATCTCCAGGGTGGACCGACCATGCAGGAGGCAACCGATCAATGATTCTCTCTCATCATTGTTGTTTCTATCTCTTTCTCCCTTTCTCTTTCTCTTTGAAATTAATAAAAAAATATATTTTTTTAAAAAGAGGTGCCCAGCCGGTGTGTCTCAGTGGTTAAGAATCGACCTACGAACCAGGAGGTCACGGTTCAATTCCTGGTTGCAGACCAGGTGGCATGACTTGATCTTCAGTGTGGGGTTACAGGAGGTAGCTAATCAATGATGCTCTTTCATCATTGATGTTTCTATCTCTCTCTCCCTCTCCTTTCCTCTCTAAAATCAATACAAATGTATATTGTAAAAAGGTGGTCAGGTCCTTGAAAGATGGCAATTTGATACTGGGTGTGATAAGACTGCCAAAGAAGACCGTACGCCCAGAGAAAAGTCTCAGAAAGCTATCCAAGGTGAAATGTGTCCAGTGATCAGACAGATCACAGCGATAGTGGCATTTCTGCTACTGTTGGACATTTCTTATTCACTTGATCTTATTTATACAAAGATTTGGTTGTACCTGAAAAGTGAGAAGCGTTTGGTATCACAGTTCATTGCCGATTCTGAGCAAGTTCATTGGGTTCCTTCACTACTACAATTCACAAAGTAAACAGCAGAGTGGCCCTGTCCATGACTGAAGAAAGAGGGAAATATCGAGAAATGAAGTGGAAGAACTAGCAGCTTCTATCACCCGTCAACCTTCAACCATCCTCCTTTCACACATGAAGTATGAAATCACAAAATTAAGCTAGAAGCCTGAAGTTAAAGAGAACAACAACAACAAATGTCAAGACCATTTTTCCCAAAGCTCCCTAGTGTCTCAGTCTCTTCAGATTCTCCATAAAAGATCCTTTGTCGAAGTGATTTTTTAGAAGGAGGTTGTGGACAGAGTGGCTACTGCTCACGGCTTTGGGTCTGGAGCAGTTTTTCATTCATTCTCAGCAATGCCACCCGCCACAAGTTTCTGGAAGAAGGCTATGATCAGCATCACAGCCCAAATGCCCTAAAACACAGCAGAAGAATGAGGAGGAAAATGTAACAGGGTATAAAGTACATGGTGCTCAATAAATGTTGAATTTTTAAAAAATGTTTGGCAGGATGGATGCACAGCAACAGTTATTGTGTTTACCTCTGGTCTGGTCACTGGAATTTAGGGGAAGTGGAAACTTTCATGATTTCTTATACTAAGTTCTATACTGTTTGAATATTTTACAATCAGCAGAGAGCACTGCTAATATTGTAAGTTTAAAGACTTTGAAAAGAGAGCCCAAGGTCTAAACCAGTGGTCAACAAACTCATTAGTCAACAGAATGTCAAACCTCGGCTCTCGAGCCGCGGTTTGCTGACCACTGGTCTAAGCCATTACCATTTCATACCATTACTCTTATCAATAAAGGAAGTTCATGAGCAGGAAGCGGGGGAGAGACGTCTGCAATACTTTCAACAATAAAGATAGCCGGGACCAGTTTGGCTCAGCGGATAGAGCATCAGCCTGCGGACTGAAGGGTCCCAGGTTCGATTCCGGTCAAAGGCATGTACGTTGGTTGCAGGCACATCCCCAGTAAGGGGTGTGCAGGAGGCAACCGATCCATGATTCTCTCTCATCATGGATGTTTCTATCTCTCTCTCCCTATTCTTTCCTCTCTGAAATCAATAAAAATATATTTTAAAAATAGAACTCCTAGTGCATACTTGGTGTGTGCTAAGCATTTTACATTCACAATATTGTGCAACCATGAATATTTAACACATAACTAGGTACAGTCATTTTCTTGTTTAATAGCTTAGGAAACCGAGACTCAGCTAGGTTGTATAATTTGTCCAAGGTGACACAGCTAAGAAATGTCAGAGCAAGAGGTTGACTCTGTGTCTTTGGCTTGAGAGTCTATTCATAATCACTATGCTATACCAAAATACTATTATCAGCTGGGGAAAGGGACAAATATTCCTGGAAATCTGAGAGTAAGGTCCAAACCAGCAAGTGTAATCTCTTTAAACCTTATATTTTTACACTTAAACTTCATTATGTCACTTTCTGTCTCCTAATGCATGTACATTTGTTTGAAAATAAAAGCATGTGAGTTATTTTTCTTCAAGTCAAATGAATGCTCCAGGAGAATGCTCCGTGTGTGTCCTGGGGCTTCATGTATCCTGGGCACACCGCTGTGTATATCCACAGAGAACTGTCTGCCCCAGGTTGAGAATCACAGACAAAATCCCCAATTGCTCCTGGCATTCTCTGGTAAATCAACTGGGCCAGAACGTTTTCCTAAGATCCTGAAAGACATCAAACATCGGTTAACTCTGGTCTCGTCCCCATTCCAGTGCAGGGGATATATTCTGCCTCTTAAGTAAAGCATACCAAATGACCTGACTGGTGACAGCTGACTGATTGGCGGACCTGCTGGCCAGGGTATGACATTTCTCGGGCTGGCCCCAGCTGACCCTGACTTGGCCAACTGTTCCTCACAGCCCACAGCCCACAGCCCACTTTCTAGGAATTCACACATAGTGACGGCTGCAATGATACAGTTCAATCCCACACACAGTTGTTAAATGCTTAGTGAGTCAAAAGTTCATCCACAAAAAAAAAAGTGGGGGATAGATAGTGGCAATGGTTGCACAATATTGTGAATGTAATTAGAGCCACTGAATTGCACACTTAAAAACAGTTAAAGTGGCGAGTTTTGTGTTATATATTCTACAACAGCAATAAATGACTTTAAAAAAACAAATTTATTCACAGGTAAACAATATTTCGTCTGGGCCTCATGGATATTCTGGGGAGGGGCACGGTGACTGTTTCAGATGAATGGAACTGTGAGCCACGGGGAGAGCAAATCTAACCCGGTAACCCCTTGCGGAAACCCCATCAGTGGCTCCCCACTGTTCTTGGGATAAAGACCAAAAGTCTGAACAAGCCTATGAGGCCCTATGTGGTCATCTTTCTGACTTCACGTTGTGCCACTTCTCTCCTTCCTGTCACAGCCAGCTGGCCTTCCTTTTCTTCCTTTCAACCTCAGGGCCATTGCAAAGGGATTTTTTCCATTTTGCTTGAAAGCCTTTTTTTTTTTTTTTTAATTTTATTGACTTTTTACAGAGAGGAAGAGAGAGGGATAGAGAGTTAGAAACATCAATGAGAGAGAATCATCCATCAGCTGCCTCCTGCACAACCCCTACTGGGGATGTGCCAGCAACCAAGGTACATGCCCTTGACCGGAATCGAACCTGGGACCTTTCAGTCCACAGGCCGACGCTCTATCCACTGAGCCAAACAGTTTTCGGCTGCTTGAAACCCTTTTACATCCCACTTCATTCTTGGCTCAGTCAACTAAAGCATCATTTCCTCAAAGAAGCCCCCCAGTACGGGGCAGATTCCATGTTATATATGCTGATAAAAACATTTATCTCCCTGTTGTTACTGAAAAATCACAGAAAAACTCCATGTCACAGTGGCTTAAACAAAACTAAAGTTCGTGTCTCTTTCACATGCAGAAGTCCCGGGCTAACCCATGGTGCCTGGAACCCAGGTTTTATTCAGTCTTGTTCTACTACACATGGCTTTCATTCCCAAGGTCACCTCGTGATTCAAGAAAGCAGCTGGAGACCCAGCCATTATGCCCACATTCCCACAATCAAGAAGAAGAGAGAGGAAGGAGAAAAGGGCAAGCCTCCTCCTTTAAAGACATTTTCTGGAAGCTATACAAACCATTTCTGTTACTATTGGCCAGAATTTAGCCACATGACCACATCTAGATGCAAGAAGGCTGGTAAATGGATTTGTTATTCTAGGTAACCATATGCTTACCTGAAAGTGGACATTTCCCTATGCTACTCATAAAGGGAAAATGGATATTGAGGGACTACTAGAGTATCTATCACAATAGCATTAATCTTATTTTGTAACCATAAGTTTATTTAAGGTGATTATTCAACTGAAGTATTTTCCCTCATTAGATTATGAGAGCTGGGCCTTGTCTGCTTTTGTTTATCATCATAACCCCTGTGCCTAGCAGGGTGCTTGCAGAACAGGCATTCCACAAAGATTTGTGGACTAAATGAGAGAGGAAAGGACAGGGACAGAGAGAGAGAGAGAGAGAGAGAGAGAGAGAAATGATGAGAGAGAATCATTGATTGGCTGCCTCTTGCATGATCCCTACAGGGGATCAAGGCTGCAACCTTGATTGGAATTGAACCTGGGACCCTTCAGTCTCCTGGCTGGGCTCATAGGAAAGAAGGAAAAGGGGATTTGCCCAGGCAGCGTATCTTGTCTTCCTTAGGCCGTCTGCCTCCAGTGGGGTTGGGGGAGAAGGTCCTGGATTATCTAGAATAGATGTTGTGCGTTCGTCCTGGTCCCTGGATTCCTTAGCAGAGAGCCCATGCAAACACCAGGTCCTGGCTGTCCCCAGTACCTCTCCCACCTCCGGCTGTGGTTAGGGCACTGCTGGGCCCAGTGGATGTGCCTGGACAGGAAAATGAATGGAAAGAACCATTCCCTGGGCTCCTTTCCTTCTCTACATTCCCAGCTCCATCCCCTGGCCTTGGGGTTCATGCTGCTGATCAGCCTCAGCCAGTCAGTTTTCTGGTGGAGCAAACCTTTGCGATGTGGCTGCCTGAGGAAGATGAGACTGTCAAAGCCAAAGGAAGGTGTTGGGAAGCCCTGTGGTCATTCCGCCTGTGTGGGCAAGGGGCTTTATCTCTGCGGAAAACTGAATTACGAGGGGTTTACAGAATAGAGAGGAAACTTTCATGATTTCGTATACTGAGTTCTATATTGTTTGAATATTTTACAATCAGCAGAGAGCACTGCTAGTATTGTAAGTTTAAAGACTTTGAAAAGAGAGCCCAAGGTCTAAACCAGTGGTCAGCAAACTCATTAGTCACCAGAGCATCATGCCTGACAAAAATGTGGCCCAACCTAGACCAGACCAGGCAGCAGGGATAATTTGACATCACCAGGAGAAGAGAAAGCCACGGCAGTGCCACACCTATTTTTTGGTCAGCAAAAGGGATTTTTTAAAACTCTATTTAAAATGTTATTGCGCTCGCTTCAGTAGCACTTATACTAAAATTGGAACAACACAGAGAAGATTAGCATGGCTCCTGTTCGAGGATGACACCCAAATTCGTGAAGCATTTCATATTTTTTAAAAGGTTATCTTTAATAAATAACATAGGTACAGATTTTTCCTAAAATCTAAAAAGTGAAATAGCCGAAACCGGTTTGGCTCAGTGGATAGAGTGTTAGTCTGCGGACTGAAGGGTCCCGGGTTTGATTCCGGTCAAGGGCATGTACATTGGTTATGGGCATATCCCCGGTGGGGGATGTGCAAGAAGCAGCTGGTCAATGTTTCTCTCCCATCGATGTTTCTAGCTCTCTCTCCCTCTCCCTTCCTCTCTGTAAAAAAATCAATAAAATATATATTTTTTAAAAAGTCATACTTCATGCTTTTATAATATTATGACTATGTAAATACCAATGACCATAGAACCAAGTACATGTCCTTTGAGTTAATTTACTCTTTTTGTCTCAGCTCAGCTTTGTTTGAATCTGTGAGCTTCCCACACCCTCCCAGGGCTCTGTAAACCCCTGGTAATCCAATTTTCCGCACAGATAATCCCTCAGACAATCCCTCAATTTTATTTTTCCTCTTGCGACCCCTCCCCCCACCTGGACTGCAGGTTGCTCTCTGGTCCTCTGCAAGGCTCCCTTCCTGAGGCTTTCCTTTACTGACCTCCTGGGAATTAAAGAGAATTGTTTTATAACTATTTGCATATGATTTCAAAATGTTATATGATTTCTACTTGTTCACTATAGAAAAAATGTATAGGCATGAGAAAGAAAATAAGGCGATGTATTATTATTCTTCTGCACAAACAACCATTAACATTTTGGCATGTATCTTTCCGATCTTTTTTATACATATTAATATACATCAAAGAGGGGGAAATGCAATCTGGAAAACAAAACCCAGGGCCGCTGCATTTCTGCCCCTGGGAGAGAGTAGCATGATTCCTATCAGAGCCAGGATTCTCCTGTGGAAGAAAATGGCTGTTGGGCCCCATGAGTCAATGAATATCAAAAGTCCTTCCCCAGAACATGGTTTAAACAGACAGGAGAAAAAATGTTTTTTAAAAAAACAATAACTACAGCCCTGGCCGGTGTTGCTCAATGGTAGAGCATTGGCCACGAGCCAAAGAGTGGAGGGTGCAATTCCCATTCAATGCATGAACTTGCGTTCATGAGGCAACCCATCTATATGTCTCTCTCACAATTAATGTTTTGCTCTCTTTAAAAATCAACAGAAAAAAAAATCCTCTGGCAAAGATTAACAAAAACAAAGGCTACACTAAAACACTGTCAGTTGGAGGTGATAGGAAATAAGAAATTGAAGAATGAAATTTAAAAAATTAAGGAACTGAGCCCAGTAGGAGTGGCTCAGTTAGTTGAGTGTCCCCCTGGTCAGA
This sequence comes from Vespertilio murinus, assembly GCA_963924515.1. Lineage (NCBI taxonomy): Eukaryota > Metazoa > Chordata > Mammalia > Chiroptera > Vespertilionidae > Vespertilio > Vespertilio murinus. The sequence goes on along the minus strand of OZ004718.1, from coordinate 34,074,613 downwards.
GCACATACCTGGGTTGCAGGTTCCATTCCCAGGCAGGACACATAAGGAAGACAATGTTTCTGTCTCTCTCTCTCTTTTCTCTAAGCATGTCCTCAGGTGAGGATTACAAAATAAGATAAATAATTTTTAAAAATGCTAACCATTAGATGCTGACGATGCCTCACCATACCAGCAGACAGCAGCTGTGTGTTGCTGAAGGACGCCCAGGACCAAACCAGAGACGGTCGGACCTGCATTACCACCATTTGTCCACCAACCAGATCTGAAATATCATGGCTGACATGTAGACATAAGGAACTATTTGACATTGAAATTGGGACTCAAAAGAACTGTCGGCCCAGAGAGGAACTCACTACAGACTGATTCATTCGCCTCTCAGCATAACCATTAAGGCTTGTCGCGGTTTAGGTTCTTACAAGGGTATTTCTTGGATCACATGATCTCACGCATCTAGAGGAAATAATTAACAACATAAACTGATGAACAAAAACAGACCCAGAGAAAGAAAAGCAGTGATCAGACTGTCAAACCTCAGAGGGAAGGTAGAGGAGGTTGGGGGTAAGGAGGAGAGATCAACCAAAGGACTTGTGTGCATGCACATGGGCCTAGCCAGTGGCCATGGACAACAGGGGGTGGGGGAATATGTAGGGAGGGGTTTGGGATGGGAATGGGGGGATGAGGACAATTATATGATACCATAATCAATTAAAAAAACACAACACACACACACCAAAAAAAAAAATAAATAAAATAAAATGCTAACCATTAAAAAAATTAAGGCATTGAAAAAAACCGACAAAGAGATAAGGGTCTATAGCCACGTTGCCCAATGTAGTAGGCACTGGTCTCACGAAGCTAGTTAAATGTCATAAAATTAAAAATTCAGTTCCTCATATGCACTAGCCACATTTCAAGTACTCAACAGACACAAGTGGCTAGTGATTACCTCCTTGGACAGCAGAATATAGAACATCTCTGTCATCACAGAAAGCTCTACTGGATTACATCTGGCTCTAACACAGATATAAAGTTTGCCATGCCTGGGCCAAATTTAGTTCATAGCAGTAAAACATGATGATTAAGAGAGTAGTCTCTAGAGGGAGATGCCTGCTCTGCCACTTACTAATCAGGGGATTTTGGAAAACTTAATCTTCTTGCCTCAGTTTCCTCATCTGTAAAGTGAAGATAATGATAGTAACTACTATACAGGTTGTTATACAGACCAAATAATTAATACTTATAAAGTGCTGAGGAAAGTACCTGACACATAATAAGTACTTATTAAATATTTTGATTTGGCTGTTAGTTACTAACAAATGAAATTAAAATCAAAATTAAAATCTGAGCCCTAGCAAGTTTGGCTCAGTGGATGGAGCCTGCAGACCAAAGGGTACCAGGTTCAATTCTAGCCGAAACTGGTTTGGCTCAGTGGGTAGGGCATCGGCCTGCGAACTGAAGGTCCCAGGTTCGATTCCGGTCAAGGGCATGTACCTTGGTTGCAGGCACATCCCCGGTAGGGGGTGTGCAAGAGGCAACTCGTTGATGTTTCTCTCTCATCAATGTTTCAAGCTCTCTATCTTTCTCCCTTCCTCTCTGTAAAATATCAATAAAATATATATATATTTTTTTAATTAAAATCTGGGTTTCTGACTTTTTCCCCCTTCCTTTTTACAAGGCCTGCAAGCCCAACTCACATCATTCCTGCTATACTTGGATCGGCCAGAACAGAGTGGCAGCTGCCCAGTTAAGATGGAGCATAACCTCCTTAGCTGCCCACGTGTTCTTTGGGGGCAGGTGCTGCATCAGCACCACCCAGAGCAGGCATCTCTTTCTAATTTGCTCTAAGGCGCAGCGTAGGCTGGTGGGCAGCCCTGGGAAAGAAAGGTGGCAACTACAGGGACCTCAAGCACTGTCTTAAGGAGGGAGAATGGCAGACAGTGATCAAGGGCACTGATACCTAATGTTCAGAGGTAAGCTGTCACCCACACGGTGAAGTGTTGTGATTCTGTGTTTCATTACCTCCAATAAGGCCTGCTGCACACAAAGATTGGGGTCAGTGGTACAGCAAGGAACAAAAAACGATGATGAAAACACACTTGAAGGCTGAACATTTTGCAGTCTCTGGAACAATGAGCCCCTTGAAAAAATCTTATTTGAGGGTGGAACCAGAGTCTGGGGAACAGAGGCCAGAATCCTTGTATTTGAATAATTAAGAACTCTGAAGCTGGAAATACCGGCAATCTCCCGAGGCAGATATCTGGGTTACAGACGCATACACCTTGAGGAAAGGGAGCAGAGAATCAGACAATTTGCAACTCTGTAATTTCCTTTCCTTTCTTAGTATGTCACAGACATCTTTTCATGTCGTTCTTCTCTGATATTAGTGATGCTCAAGGAGAAGAGAGGTCACATCAGAACCAAATCACCCAGGCGTTTCTTCAAACCACATCTACGGGTTATCAGTCAGGAATCAGGTGAGAGAACAAAATCGCTTCCAGGGTTTAAAAGAGATGAATTCAACACAAAGGGTAGGCAACAACCAAGCCCCTGGGAGGGCAGGAAGAGTAGGCTTTTTTACAAATCACTCCCAGAACGCTCCCCGGGAAGCCATTCCCTTTATGACCTTCAGGAAGGTCGAGTTCCAAGACACGCTGCTCTAGCTACAATCCAGGTACCAGAAAGCTAAAGCGGGAGGCTGCTGCCGCCAGCCCAACCTGGACACTGGAATGTGGGTTGCTGCATGGCTGCTGCCAGAATTTCCTCTCAACATCCTTGAACCTGGAGATGGGACATTGGCAACCTCATCTCAAGAACATGGCGTGAGCCGAAACCGGTTTGGCTCAGTGGATAGAGCGTCGGCCTTCAGACCGAAAGGTCCCGGGTTCGATTCTGGTCAGGGGCACGTACCTTGGTTGCGGGCACATCCCCAGTGGGGAGGTGCAAGAGGCAGCTGGTCGATGTTTCTCTCTCATCAACGTTTCTAACTCTCTATCCCTCTCTCTTCCTCTCTGTGTAAAATCAATAAAATATAAATTAAAAAAAAAAAAGAACATGGCATGACTTTGGCCAGCGTGGGTTATTGGTTGAGCATCGTCCTAGAAACCAGGAGGCCACAGTTCAATTCCCAGACAGGGCACGTTGCAGGCTCGATCCCCAGTAGGGGACGTGCAGGAGGCAGCCAATCAATGTTTCTCTCTCATCATTGATGTTCCTGTCCACCCCCCTTCCTCTTTGAAATTTATATTTATAAATTTATATATATATATATGAATATGGCATGACTTCTACCTCACTTTCCCTTTTCAAATCTTGCAGAAAGGCATCTAAGTGGCAGATCCTAATTTGCACCCAGAATCCTCGTTGCATGCCACCTGGGAAACGGAGCGTTATCTTTTCAGCCTCTGTAGCACAGGAAGGCCACTGGTGTCAGTGCTGACAATCCACCAGCCATTCTAGGATGTCGCCTCTAGGAAATCATTGTCCGTTATGTGCAGAGCTATTTTTTCCTCCCTGCGACCCATGTCTCTTTTTCTAAAAATAGTCCCCTGGTTTTTCTTTGGAGAATCACCCTTCTCACTTGCACTCCATGTCACTGCGTGAGGCTGAGCCCATACCCCGGTCCCAGGGGAAGGCGCATGTCCCAGCCCTGGGCAACTAGTACACTCCATCTCCTATTCTTGCTCAATGTGTCATCCCTCAGAGAATATGTGCAGGATGGATACCATCCCCCTGGAGACATCAGGTAGATAAGGGACAGATAGCTGTCTTGGACTGTTGAGACACTTACCAACCTAGAAGCTGGGGGCACAATACTATGATTCACTGTCACTTTCTGCTCTAAGATTTGGCAATTGCCTGGCCTGTGTGATGTCTATAAGAAAAGACAATCCTGATTTGAAATATTCTGCCCTTTAATTAAATGAAGCACTAGATTACACTCTCAATATTTTATTTGGAAAATATGGTCTCCATAACACTTTCATACTCAGCCTAAACTTCTCCCCAGTCTGTGCATGCGCGCGCGCGCGCACACACACACACACACACACACACACACACACACATTCTATTCTTTTTTAGGTTGGAGCTCTGTTCCTCAGCATCAACATCCACAGATGCTGGGTCACTATCTCTCCAGGAATTGAACACAAGAACACTCAACTAAAATAGATTATTTTTGGCTCAATGGATAGAGCATCAGTCTGTGGACTGAAAGGTCCCACGTTCAAATCCGGTCAAAGGCATGTACATTGGTTGCGAGCACATCCCCGGTGGGGGGTGTGCAGGAGGCAGCTGGTCGATGTATCTCTCTCATCGATGTTTCTAGCTCTCTAGCTCTCTCCCTTCCTCTCTGTGAAAAATCAATAAAATATATATTAAAAAAAAAAAAAGAAGTTCCCGGTGACTGTATGTGCCTAGAGAGACACAAGCCTGCTTTCTATGGTGTTCAGTCTTGTTTGGCTGTGGGCCTGGGCCACCTATAATGAAAGCAGCTGTGAATGAGAACAGAGGTTTGGCTCTGAACCTGGACAGTCAAGTGACCCTGAGTGCTGTCTTTAGGCCTCGGTTTCTCATTGGAAAACAAATGGGCCAGGCCCATTTATCTTCTAATTTGTTTTTGTTTTGAAATATATTTTATTGATCTTTTACAGAGAAGAAGGGTGAGGGACAGAGAGCCAGAAACATTGATGAGAGAAACATCGATCAGCTGCCTCTTGCGCAACCCCTACTAGGGATGTGCCTGCAACCAAGGCACATGCCCTTGACTGGAATCGAACCTGGGACTTTTCAGTCCGCAGACCGACACTCTATCCACTGAGCCAAACCGGTTTCGGCTACGTTCTAGTTGCGATGATTTACAGTCATACATTGGGTCAGTGTTGATTTGAAGTTAAGATGACAAAGGACACAAGACAGTTTGCTTTAGAAACACCCCACTTGTTGAAGAAGATAAACAGCACTGAGCTCTGAGCTAGGAGTCAGGAAACCTGGGCTCTGGTGCTTGCCATGTCATAAACTCTCCATCAGCGGGCAAGTCTCTTGGCTTGTGTGTGCCATAAAGGGAGATCCGGGGAGCAGATAATGCCCAACGGCCTCTCCAGCTCTGAGGGCCGAGATGAGCCCACGCGCCATAATGTTTTGCAGGGGAAATAAATCAGAGGGGAACGCGAATGCCCTCGGCGCCGGGTGAAGGGACTGTACTTGAGAGATCTGTCCTTCTCAGGCATTCCGTGGAGTCTTCCCTGTCCTCTGTGTCTCCCTCACTTCCAACGTCCAGGTTTAAGGGCAGAGGCTGGCACATCTGAGGCTCAAACCAGCGAAACGAGCAGGGCCTTGAGTTCTGCTGAGTCCTCCCATGGCCGGAGTCCAAGGGTTGAAGACCAGGCTTTTCAAGCAGCTTATCAGGCAGGGTACATGACTGGCCCAGCCCGGGTGACTACTTGGCAGTGGACTTTGTTTGATCTATTAAGTGTCCCAGAAGTGCCACCTTGGCTGACGCCCTCATCCATACCAGGCCGTATGCTGCACAGGGGACTTGTGACCTCCGAGTCTGGCTGAAAGTCAGTAAAGGGAAGCTGTCCTTGGAGGTCTGCCAGGCTGGGACACTTCAGAGACCTGTCACAGGGGCACTTCTGAAAAGAATGTGGACTAAGGAAGCCCGGTGAAAATAGCATGGGGCGTGTGGGAGGAAGCACAGACAATGAGGGGCGGGTGAATGGGAGTGAGGAATTCTGGAGTTATCTACAAGGAAGAGCAAGGCTTGAGCTGAGTGAAGCGAAACAGGCCTGGAGTCTAAGAAATCTATGTCAGTGCAGCTAGAGCTTCATGTGAGTAACAGATTAAACTGTATAAAATAACATTCCAACTAGCCTAATTACATATGCTACCTTTCCGTGTTTTCCCCTGATTTTATTTTAAATATATATATTTTATTGATTTTTTACAGAGAGGAAAGGAGAAGGATAGAGTTAGAAACATCAATGAGGGAGAATCATTGATCAGCTGCCTCTTGTACACCCCCTACTGGGGATGTGCCCACAACCAACGTACATGCCCTTGACTGGAATAGAACCGGGGACCTTTCAGTCCACAGGCTGACGCTCTATCCACTGAGCCAAACTGGTTTCGCCTCCTCCCTGATTATAAAAGTAATCCCACATAATAAAAGCATAATATGCAAATTGACTGAACGGTGGAACCACCAATGGAATGACCAGTCACTATGATGTGCACTGACACTCAATGCAGGGGGGGACACTCAATGCAGGAGCTGCCTCCAGCCTGCAGGCCTCAGGCCAGCCAAGGCAGGTGCCAGCAGGCCCCCCTGAACATCCTGCCGGTAGGTAGCCCCACAGAGGGAGGTGACCAGTGGTGGCAGCGGTGGGGTGGGGATGGGGCTGGCAAACAGGCAGCACCAGGCCAGCCAAGGCAGGTGCCAGTAGGGGCCCCCCAATTGCCCTGCCAGTCACCCCACAGATTGGCCCTGCTCACCAGCCAGGCCTAGGGACCCTACCCATGCACAAATTTTGTGCACCGGGCCTTTAGTGTGGGTAAAAAATATGAAAAAGAATAACTGAGACCAAGAAAGCAACTATTAATTCCACCACCTAGTGACAACCACTATTAATATGTTGGTATGTTTTCTTCTGGCCTTTTTTTGCATATGTATACAATATAATTTTAAAAGGGATAATACTGTATGCATTTTTTTTACTCTTTTCACTGAATATTTCTTCTTTTCAGTCAATATTGATGCTTGTCATCATTTTTAGTGACTGCACACATAATATTTCATCATATGGAAGTACTATTTTTTAATTTAATAATCTTTTATCACTAGGTATTTAAATCATGTCTATTTTTAACCATTATAGACATGCTTCTTTGAACCTCTTGGCACATATACTCTCGCTCATGTGTCCAGTTATTTCCTTCAGATAAATTCCCAAAAGTGGAGGTGCTAGGTCAAAGTGTTTTATACATATTGACATACTGACAAATTTCCCTGCAGAAAGATTGTAGCAATTTATTCTCTACCATCACTGTCAGATGCTTGATTACTCTGAGTTAACAGCTTTGGGACTTTCTGTATTGAAACTATGGCTGTACATCTCTTTTTTTTTTTAAATTAAATTTATTGCAGTGACATTGGTGTGCATCTATTCTTTAACATCAAAATTATACAAATTTTGCCCTAGCTACTTTGGCTCAATGGATAGAGGATCAGCCTGGGGACTGAAGGGTACCAGGTTCAATTCTGGTCAAGGGCACATCCTTGGGTTTTGGGCTCGATCCCCAGTAGGGGGCATGCAGGAGGCAGCCAATCAATGATTCCCTCTCATCATTGATGTTCCTATCTCTCTCTCCCTTCCTATCTGAAATCAATCAATATATATATATATATTTTTTTTAAAGTATATTTTATTGATTTTTTTATAGAGAGGAAGGGAGAGGGAGAAGAAGAGAGAGTTAGAAATATCAATGAGAGAGAAACATCAAACTGCTGCATCCTGCACACTCCCTACTGGGAATGTACCCGCAACCAAGGTACATGCCCTTGAGTGGAATCAAACCTGGGACTCTTCAGTCCACAGGCCGATGCTCTAGCCACTGAGCCAAATGGATCAGGGCTAAAAATATATATATATTTTAAATCATACAAATTTTATTTTTTGGCTCAATAATTCTTAGACTCAGTACACATTTGACTCTGGGAAAATACTTAAAGAAAACATCTAAATTATATATACATAAAGGGGATAGGTAGATAGATAGATTGAGGGGGTGGGGCTGTATCTGAGTAAGCCAGCTGCTTTGGATAATCACTGTCCCCGTGGATTGGAAAGGGCACCCTTAATTGTGTCAGGGCCTTCTTCCTGTCTTTGCTCACTGGAGGAGGAGGGGAGGCAATGACAGCCAGTTGCTTGGACAGTGCCACTGTTGTCTATAAAGTGGCCCACCTGCTTATCCCCTCTCTAGCCCCAAGAACCTCCCCTCGCCTTCCCTGATGAGATCAGGCCTTGGCTCTACATAGGGCTGACAGCCCTATCCTGTCTGTCAAAGGTCGCTGGTGACCTGGGCCCACGTCTTTCTGCCGCATTAGTTACAAGAACGGATAATAAGATGATAACCAGGGTGATCTTTCCCCTTCTCAAAATCCCTTCAAATCCAAGACCTCCGCACCCCTCCTCCTTTTGGATTGCGAGGCTCAACCGGAGAAGAAGATCAACAAAATCTGTTTTTTAATTCACAGACGACGCATTCAAGTATAATACTGAATGAGGTAGGAAGAGACATGTCAAAACAATAAAAATAAAACACCATTTTCCCCACCTCCACTCTGAAAAGATAAGGCTTATTAGAGAGGGAAGATAGATCAAAAGTTTGAAGAGGAAGCAAAAACAGCAGGAACTGTGCACCTGGTTCCACCTGAAGTTTAATAACACCCTTTAACAGGGGATTGGAAAGATTCTAGGCAAGGCCTAGGCGGGCAGCAAGCCTCACCGGCAAATCTCCCCCCTTTAGGGTGCAGATTCGGTGGCAGAAACAACAGCTTGGCTTGTCCAGGCTTGACATCAGAAACAGATTCTCCCAGCTTCTGGGGGTGGAGGTGGGGGGTGGAGAGGGGACTCTCCTGGTGGGTGAGGAGGATACCACATGGACAGATGAGGATGGGCTACACACAGCAGATCGTCAGCACCGAGGAGGGTCCCTGCCCAACTTCCACTCACACCACTGCCACGACCGCCTTTCTAGGGGCCAGTCAGGGGTGACTCACCTGCTATCCTACCATGAGGCAAGGCAGAGAAAGCTCAGCCACAGAGAGGTGAAGAGCAGGGAAGGGCGGAAACATCCTGATTCTAATTGGGTTTACCTAAGAAGTACCTGATTATGTTTTCTTGCTCCTAGAAATCTGGGGCATAAGAAGGAAATTAATTCAGTTATAGAAAAATAACTGAAGTTTTTTGTCGTTACCCCCCCCCCCCGCCACACACACACCTGAATTCATGCAACTCTGAAGTTTTTTGTCGTTACCCCCCCCCCCCCCGCCACACACACACCTGAATTCATGCAACTCTGAAATTTGAACTTCCTTTTACAATAGTGAAAACACCGGTGCATTCAACAGGAGGGGAAGCGTTGCAGTGTTATACAGTCCTCGAATGTTCACAAGTACTATGCAACAATATGAAAATGCGTTAAGTGAAAAGGCAGAATACAAACTTGCGTGTCCTGCCTGATTACCACAATGTTTAAAAGTAAAACCTAAAAGAAAAAAGGAAAACTATATTAAAAATAGAGTTGAAATAAAAACTAGGAAATAAACGTACATAAACATTAAGTGGTCTTCGGATGAGAAAGCTATGGGTAGTTTTTTTCTTCCTTTTTTTCTGAATTCTCCTCCAAGAGCATATTTTTTAAAATGAAATGTATGCACTTAAATACATATGTGTATATTATTTTACACATGGCTTGACCCACAGCCTAGAGCTTTGAAGAGGTTGAGAAAGGCGGGAGGAGGGTAAAAGGGATTTTTCCAGGCCCTGCTGAACTTTGTCCCGCTCAGTGACTGCTGGACATCAGTCGTCTCCTTCTTCCTTCCTGGTCAGTTAATGTCGGGTGATGTCATGGGCAGAAGGAGCCAAGAAATGCCCGGCCATGCTGAATGAATGAGCCTCTGTTCATGAGAATACCGGAAAAGTCATGTAGTTTAACTTTATGTCAGTGGTTCTCAGAGAGTGATTTTCAGGTCAGCGGTCTCAGCAGTGCTTGTTAGAAATGCAACTTGTCTAGCCCCTTTCCAGACCTGCCTGATGATACTCCTTAGAGAGGAACCCAGCAAGGCAGATTCTAACAAGCCCCCCTCCAAGGGATTCTGATGCCTGTCAAAGTTTGAAGACCATTTTCTTTTTCTAAGTTTTATTTTAATTTATTCATTTATTTATTTAATGAAGTTTTACTTTTTAAAAAAATAATTTTTATTGATTTTTTTTTACAGGGAGGAAGAAAAAGGGATAGAGAGTTAGAAACATGTCAAATTTCATTGGTCAAACATGTCAAACATGTCAAATTTTCATTGATGAGAGAGAAACATTGATTAGCTGCCTCTTGCACACCCCCTATTGGGGATGTGCCCACAACCAAGGTACATGCCCTTGACCTGAATCGAACCTGGGATCTTTCAGTCCACAGCCCGACACTCTATCCACTGAGCCAAACCGGTTTCGGCCAATAAAGTTTTACTTTTCAAAATGTACAGCTGGTAGGGCCAGTTGTTCATGCATCTTGGCCAGCAGCTGGGCGCCCCCTCCCTCGGTGCTCCTGGTGACCATGCCTGGAGCTCGGTGCCGTGAAGCTGGTTTAGCAAGTCCTTCCTACGGAGCTCCCAGGGCTGTCCTGGCCCAGGAGCCGGGGGTCTCCGTCTCTCAGAGACAGCAGTGGGGTCACGATGAGCCCATAGCTGGGAGCTTCCTTTCAGCTTGTCAGGTGCTGCTTTGTCAGACGGGACTCCGTTATTGAGCTCGCCCCGAACTCTTCCTTCGGATCATGCCTTCCTCTTGGCCTCGCCCCCGATTTGTTCATGGGGCCTTTGTCTTTCCTGGCTGACTTTCCAGCAGCGTTCTTCTTCTTGTTGTCCTGGGCAACGTAGAGAAACTTGAAGATCAGTTGCTACCTTGCTGCCTTGATGAGATGTCGGATAAAAAGGTTAATTTATTTTTAAGATGAAGTTTTAAAAAAATAACTGTTTTATTTTCCCTCCACATATAGTTTTATTGATTTCAGAGAGAGGAAGGGAAACATCAATGATGAGAATCATTGATCAGCTGCTTCCTGCACGCCACCTACTGGGGATTGAGCCTGCAACCTGGGCATGTGCTCTGACAGGAAATGGAACCCTGACACCTTGGTTCATGGATCGACACTTAACCATTGAGCCCCACCAGCCAGGCAAATGTTTTATTTTATAACAATTCTAGATTTAAAGAAAAATTTCAAAGATAGTGCAGAGAATTCCATGTACTCACCCCAGTCTTTCCTATTATTCACATTTTACATTAATATGGTACCCATTTGGAGAACTGCTATTTTAATGAATAATCACTGATGAGCTCACTTTATTTTTATTTATTTTTTAAGAAATTATTTTATTGCCGAAACTGGTTTGGTTCAGTGGATAGAGCGTCGGACTGTGGACTGAAAGGTCCCAGGTTCGATTCCAGTCAAGGGCATGTACCTTGGTTGTAGGCACATCCCCAGTAGGGGATGTGCAAGAGACAGCTGATAGATGATTCTCTCTCATCGATGTTTCTAACTCTCTATCCCTCTCCCTTCCTGTCTGTAAAAAATAAATAACAAAACAAAACAAAAAACCCAAGTCTTATTAATAATATATGAATAGCGCCCAAACCGGTTTGGCTCAGTGGATAGAGTGTCGGCCTGCAGATTGAAGGGTCCCAGGTTCGATTCCGGTCAAGGGTATGTACCTTGGTTGCGGGCACATCTCCAGTGGGGGGTGTGGTGTGCAAGAGGCAGCTGATCGATGATTCTCTCTCATCGATGTTTCTAACTCTATCCCTCTCTCTTCCTCTCTGTAAAAAATCAATAAAAATATATTTTAAAAAATAATAATATATGAATAGCAAGTATATACTGACTGGCCCTAGTATTATAATCTCTGAATGCATAATAATCTGGCCACTCAGTGTATATCTTATATAATAAAAGGCTAATATGCAAATTGTCCCCTCGACCAGGAGTTTGACCAGCAGGCAGGCCGGCCAACCACCCATGTCCCTTCCCCCTGGCCAGGCTGGCTGGACCCCACTCATGCACAAATTCATACATCAGGCCTCTAATATATATGTGTGTATATATACACTGAGTGGCCAGATTATTATGCATTCAGAGATCATAATAATCTGGCCACTCAGTGTACATAATCTCATTTAAATCTCCACACAAATAGACAATGAAATGGAGGCACAGAAAGACTAAGTAACTTACTGTTGGACACAAAGATTCAAATAGTGTTTGTTCGTTTTACAGTTTACACTCACAATATTATTTTGTAACTAGAGGCCTGATGCACGAAATTCGTGCAAGAGTAGGCCTTCCTTCCCCCCCGCTGCAGGGACCAGCTTCCCACTGGCACCTGGGACCCAGGCTTCCCTCCGGCCACCGGCAGGCACCCAAGACCTGGGCTTCCCTCACAGTCCCGGCTCTGTCCAGAAGGAGAGAAGGATGTCCGGTCTAATTAGCATATTATACTTTTATTAATAGTTTCAGATGGACACGTAGCTTTAAATAAAGGAAACTGCAATTCAAACTTGGGAAGTCTGACTCTGGGGGAGATGTTCATAACCATCCAGCTATAAAATATGCTGCCTTTGAAATATTTCAGCTTGGCTACATGAAGTTACATTTCCCAGAGGTCCGTTTTTTAGTATGTTTCCAGTTAGCAGGAGCCAAGAAAGAGTTTCTGGTGGGAGCTTAGGAAGGCGGAAATGAAGCAGCAGCAACTTTGTAGCTGACGTATGTTGCAGATTATCGGATGCCTCACCTCATTGACATGAGGCAGCAGCCATTCATGTAACTGTCTCACCCTCTCCTGAATCTTCCTTCAGCTTCTCTGACTTCTGGACCAGGTATGGGGTATGAGTGGTTAGCCTCACCTAAAGAGCCCTGGCTTCTGCAGGACACTCACACCATCAACACCGGAGACCACAGACGACACAGGCTCCAGATCATGTCTGTGAGTTCCAGCTTATTTTTGCTCTCCTCTACTTTATATCCATTTTCTATTCCCAGTTGCCTGCTCTGTGGACTTCAAGCTTCAGTTTCGGACATGAAGACAACAGCCTTGTTCGTGTGCCCGATGCTTCGAAAGGCGAGGAGAGAAGAATGATTTTTGAATTTGGAATAAGGAAAGGTTATGGATCAAGAAGGCACCAACTAGCCGACACCGGTTTGGCTCAGTGGATAGAGCGTCGGCCTACAGACTGGAAGGTCCCAGGTTCGATTCCAGTCAAGAGCATGTACCTTGGTTGCAGGCACATCCCCAATGGGGGTGTGTAGGAGGCGGTTGATCGATGTTTCTCTCTCATCGATGTTCCTAACTCTCTATCCCTCAACTTTCCACTCTGTAATAAATCAATAATATATATATATATATATATATATATATATATATATATATGTTTAAAAATTGTAAAATCCTTTAAAAAAATAAAAAGAAGGCACCAACTGAGAAGATTGGAGACCTAATAGTGCCTTAAATCCATCTTGCTCACTGAAGTAGGTTAAGAGATTTTTTAAATATACTTTTATTGATTTCAGAGAGGAAAGGAGAGGGGGAGAGAGATAGAAACATCAATGATGATAGAGAACCATTGATTGGCTGCCTCCTGCACGCCCCTTCTGGGGATCAAGCCCACAACCCGGGCATGTGACCTTCACCAGAACTGAACCTGGGACCTTTCAGTCCATAGGCCGATGCTCTATCCATTAAGTCAAACCAGCTAGGGCTCACCAAGGTTTTTGGGTTTTTTTATTTTTTTATTTTTTTTTATGACCTAGCCCTTGAACTTGAATGGGGGAAAATTACATATTTATTTTCATTTACTTGTATCTGAAATGTAGCATTTCCTTCAGTTATGAAGGTAGGCAACCAACCACTGTTGTATTAACAGTACCCATGCCTTTTTCATAAGCAGAAATCAGCTATTTTTCATATCTTATTATGGTTGTTGCAATATGTGGAAACATTGTTTAAATTTATCACTACTTCAAAAGTAGGACGTTATTAGATCCATCACTAGATCCTAGTATTCAACTTAAAAAAAAAAAAAAGCAATCACCACACCTTACTATATTATGTCTGTTTTTTGAAGTATTTTTTTTTATAATCGTACATCAATATTTCCCCACAGGCTGGTGGAAGGGGAAAAAAGCAAGAGCAGAGAGGGCTGTGAGAGTGAGAGCAGGAGCACTGGGTTCCGGGGAGGGCCCGGCTACTCACAGCATCCAGGGACTATGTCCCAGGTCACCGAGTTGGGAATGGAAACTGTTGACACAGCCGCTGTGCCCTAGGGGGATCGATGCCTGAGGGCCTGATGCCCTGCCCCCAACAAAAGCTCTCCCCAAACCCTGCATAACTCACAGGGGACTCCCCCAAAAGCCACATTCTATACAACTGGGTTTGAAAAATAAAACCTATGGCAGTTTGAAGGCTCCTCTCGTGACTAAAAGGCATAGCGCCAAGTACAGCGTTTCTGTGCATTGTAAACATCCGCACACGGGAAAGGTCAAGCATCTGTCTCAGACTCTGAGGTCTAGCCCGGACTTGCTGTGTGTGTACGGAAGTCAAATGAAAGTGAACTCCCCTTTGAGTTATAGCCATGCAGTCTCATATATGACAAGTGAATACTTTTTTTAAAAAAACAGCTGTAATCAGATTGCTCAGGGACCTTTGATGGAATTCCTGAGTAGTGAGTGGCTCTGTTTTGGATCGGGGCTGACGCATGGCAGACTGCGTGTGTGCCAGGGCTGGGGGAGGCCATACAGAGTCCCGATCTCTCCACTTGCTGCCTCACTGCGGAGGGGACAAAAACGGGACGCCAGACATCTTTGCGCTGAGTCCAGTCTCCAGTGCCTCCATGAGAGTCTATACTCCAGCCTCAGGGACCAACTCAGTTCTCTGTCTCACCTTCTCCCATTTCTCCATTTCAGAGATAAGTTCTCAACTCTTGGGCTGAAAGAAGGACCAGGCCAAAGATTCTTCCTCCTCCTTTCTATCTTGTCCGCAAATTCCCTCCCCAAAATTAAATTCCCATTTGGGGTGAGGAGGACTAGCCCTGCTCCCCTTCAACTCTTAGAAAGAGCTTGCTTTCCCCCACTCCTCAGGCCTTTCTCACCCTCCATGTACCCCGCCCTCTGCAGGGAGAGGAAGACTATGAGGGAGAAGGAGGGGTAGTGTCCAAATTTTTGCTATTCCCTGAACCCTGACTTTGGCCTTCTTTAGCTGAGCCCGGTGTGGGAAGAAGAGTCTTAGGCCTCAGCTTGCCAGCCTGCGCAATGGATCAGCGGAGGCAGGCTCCTCCCCGAGCCCAGAGAGTGTCAGCGGTTTCAGAGGCAACATCTTCTAAGGTTGGATGTCTTGCCTTTGGATGAAGCTCTGGGCAGGATTAAGCTAGTGCCTATAGATCCTTCTCCTTCATCTCTATGCAAGCAACAGGGAGGCAAGGTGATGGAGAGACAGGAGACCTGGGCTCTAGTCCAATATTTGCCAGTAACGCATCCCTAGTCCATCCAAGTCTCTTCTCCATTTTTATTTTATTTATTTATTTTTTATTTTTAAAAATATATATTTTATTGATTATTTTACAGAGAGGAAGGGAGAGGAATAGAGAATTTGAAACATCAATCAGCTGCCTCCTGCATACTCCTCACTGGGGATGTGCCCGCAACCAAGGTACATGCCTTTGACTGGAATTGAATAATAAAATAACTATGACACTACTACCTGTGCTCAAAGATCTCATCCCCTGCCCTAGCCGAAGGTGACTGCTATTCTAGATTTGTCCCACAATGTTTTGCGTTTATATCTTTTCCGTACATAAAGCACCAAACATTACTTTTTTTCACTCATATATCTCTAATTCATCCATGCTGATGATGTAGAATGCATTCACTTATATGGAATTTAAGTGTGTGAATATACCACAATTAATGTATCCATTCTTTTGTCCAAGGACATTTGGATTCTTTCCAATTTTTTTGCTGTTTTGATGTCTGAGTTTCCTAGAGCCCAAGGATAAGAGTTTCTCTGGGATATACACCCTGAGGTAGAATTATTGGCTCAAACTGCTTTTCAGAACGAATGGATCAATTTATGTTCCACCCATTAGTTCCTGCGGTGCCGCATCCTCACCACGACTTGGGCTTGTTCTCCCACTTCCCCTAACCTTGGGTTCCTCTGCCAGTGACTCTGAGGTACGCTCCCACCTCCCCAGCCAGAGCCCGTGGCTTTTTTATCGCCCCAGTGACCATGCTGAGCTGTTTCTATGTGCCTACAGTCATCACTAAATAGCATTGGACACAGGAAGAGGAGGAAATGACAGTTTAGGGACAGACTAGGAGACTTGCTATCTTTCTATGTGACTCTCAGAATCATCGGATCCTTTTAGAGAATGAAGGCAGATTTTTTTAAAAACGTTTTTCTTCTATTTTCTTTTAAAAAAAATAGTTTTATTGATTGCAGAGAGGAAGGGAGAGGGAAAGAGAGATAGAAACATCCACGATGAGAGAGAACCATTGATCGGCTGCCTCCTGCATGTCCCCTACCAGGGATCGAGCCTGCAACCCAGGCATGTGCCCCTGACCGGAATCGAACCTGGGACCCTTCAGTCCAACATTCTATCCACTGAGCCAAATGGCTAGGGCTCTCCTATTTTCAATTACAGTTAACATTCAATATTACTTTGTATTATTTGAAGGCAGATTTGTTAGTTCTACCTGATAGATCCTCCCTTCCTCCAACTGATGGACTGAGAATGATGTAAACTCCACCTGCAGCAGGACACTCCTGAGCACTGAACCAATCAGCACCTGCCAAACACCCTAAGCCCTTGATTCCTAAGCCCCTAGGTCCCTAATCATAGGCCTTACAGGAAACCACCAATCAGCGTGTGCTGAGTGCCCTAAGCCCCATCCCCTCTCCTCCCCTTAAAAGGCGCCTGCACCCCGTGTGTGTCGCTCTCGCTCTCGCTCTCGCTCTCGCTCTCGCTCTCGCTCTCGCTCTCTCCCTCGCTCTCTCCCTCTGGAAGGCAGCCGGCAGTGGTACTCTTCTCTCCGATAAGGCCTGTGTCCTGCTCCCGGTCTCGGGCCTCTCTGTTTCACCTTTCACTACCCTAATCCAAAGCACCCTGGAGCCTGGTCCCCTAGGCTCACTGAAGATGCCTAATTAATTTTCTTCCCTGTCAACCTCCACTCCGCCCCACGCGTTTCTCAGGTGAACACAATTTACCTGACTCTGCTCTCTCTCGAACTCTCTAAGTCGGTATCTCTCCCAGTGTGGTCCACCACCCACATGAGGATCAGCGAGGGTGCTTGTTAAAAATGCGGGTGCTCAGACCCCTCCTCAGACTGAATCTGACTCTGGGGTGCAGCTCTGGAGCCCGAAGCCTAACAAGCTCCCCAGATGATCCGTGTGCTCACTGATGTTCAGGAGCTGTTGCTCTCAGTGCTGCCATTGGGGAGCTGGGGCCAAGGTCATCACCTCCAGGCACATTCAGACACTCTCCCAACAGGCCCCCGTAAGGAACAAGTCAAATCCCATCTTCTCATGACCTTTCCCCTACTTCCACCATCCCCCCCCCCTTCCCGTCCCCCAGCAGGGATAAGACAACCCCTTATAGTGTAGCATCTCTGTATACAAGACGTGCATCCCAGCATTGTTTACAGTAAAGGAAAACAGAACAGCTGCTGGCCTGCCCGTGAACTTCTGCTCCAATAATATGAGGGTATATCTTTCCAATGGAATGCTCTGTAACTTCTGAAAGTGACTTTTTGCTTTTTGTTATGCAAAGTGCTGAGGTCCTAGAAAGCCACCGTTACTGGCGGTGAGAGACATGGTTTATTGGGGCTTACGTGTGCAGTGTGCACCGTTAGCAACCGACTGTGAAGTCTACGGGCTGCCACCAGTGAATCTGTCCCACTGAAGTCCCACCTGGTTTGTGGATGGGTCACACTGGTGGCAGCCTGCCGGTGCTATTGTTTTGCCGTTGCTCAGAGTTGCTCAGAATTTCCTAACGCCAAGTACTGAAAACAGAAAATCAGGGCACGCAGCGGGGGGTGAGGTGGGATGGGGGGTGGGGGTGTGTGTGCCTGTGCACAAACTGTGTGAGATAAAAACTCTAGCTATTTACAATCCAGTTCACATCTAGAAGCAGTTTCTCTCTGGCCTTTCTTAGACTGAGCTGCTGGCCAGTTTCCCAAGCTCTCACAGCCCATTTACAGATGCTCTTCACGGTATCTCCACGGGGTGCGAGGAAGCATTGGAACATGCGAAGGAGCCCATGGATTACGGTATCATACATTTTTATTATTGCATCTCCACTTCCTTCTTCCTTTTTTTTTCTAAATTGATTTGGGGAGGGAGGAGCATCGATTGGCTGCCCCCTGCATGCCCCCGACTAGGGATCAAACCCACCTTCTCATATATACAGTTTCACACTCCAAACCAACTGAGCCACACTGTCCAGGGCTTTTTTTTTTTTTTTTTAATGTGCCCCAGGTGTGAATCAGCTCTGGCCACCAACATTGGCATCAAGGTAGGATAAATTTAGGACATTACGTCTGCCTTGCCCCTGACTGTTTTAAGAGAGACACCACCAATCAGGTGTCTCCTTGCCCACTGCCAGGGAATCTGCATCTCAGCTTTCACTCCATCTTTATAAAGTATATTAAATTATACAGTTTCTACTTTTGTTTGAATTTTTTACATAAGTAGACAGCTATATGTATAAAAGCCAAGCAACCAAAGGACAGGAAGACTGGTGGCTCAGTATTCTGGAGAAAGGGGCTGCGCGAAGATGACTAAAGAGTCCGTGGACAAAAGATAGTTTTGAAAGGCATTGGGTTCAGAGGGGCTTCGGCTGAAGGAGCTAGAAGACTCTCCTTGTCTCAGGACCCCGTCCTTTTATTAAACACAATTTGTCCCAAGGCAAGGTGGAAATACACACTTCAAAGGGTAAGGTATCAGAGGGTTTATAGAGATTGTCAGTTTGGGGAATAGCCTACAGCTGTTCAGGTGTTTGGCCAACAGGAGGCAATAAAATGCCCCGAGATGTCTGGCAGTTAACAATCCTATTCAGGTGCCCGTTAGCCATTTCCAACAGGTAAACTACATATGTGGCTCATCCTTGTTGAGCCCACCAAATCCCATCAACCTTTTGACGGAACTCTTGTAATTATTAAATGCTGGAATTGGTTCTTTGCAGCTATGATGCACATTGTGGCAACCAACTGGCCCGATGAAGGGCAGGGTTGGCCAGCCAACCGCTGGTAGGCCCTCTGCCCTGCTTGGCCCCACCCTTCGATTGGCCCCCAAACTCCAATCACTGAAATGTGACCTTCAGTGATTCTAAGTAAGTAAATGCTCTCCAGCCTTCATAGACCAGGAACCTGAATGATGAGTGATCAGGTGGAAAATGCTCACAGTCTGGACCATTAGTCAGGTGCCCAACACAACCACCATCTTCCCAGCTCCCAATTGGCCCCTCCCACCCTCATGCAGTCAGGTGTCCAGGAGAGGTGCCCAGCACAACCACCATCTTCTTGCGTTCCCTCTCCACTGCTTACTACCAAGGAGGGCAGCCATATCACACCACGGCCTCTCTTTAGAGGGTTTGTCAGTGGGGAACTAAATCACATTTCCTGTCTAGGGAGAGCCTTAGAAACAGGAGCTGAAAGTGTCCCTGACACTAAAGCACCTTTGAAGCTTCAACTCATCCGAAAGCCAACAGCAAACATGCATACACCCTGCAAAGGTCTTTGACACTAATAACTCCCCCTGGCCAACATTGTCCCCAATTGGCCCCCCCACCTGATCGTGGGCGGGTGGCCAGACCCACCTGTGCACAAATTCTTGCACTAGGCCTCAAGTTATCTTTATAATTTAAAAAACACAGTGAAATATAAAATACAGAAACATCTAGAAGCATTTGCTGGATATATTTTTTAAGGAGCTGGTTTAGATTACTCAACAAGTCCTGTTAACATATATCTTTAAGTTATCCAAGGAAGTACTATAGGAAATTTTTCTAGATCTAAGGGCCTGAGTTTCCAGATTAAAAGAGCTCACCACAAGGCTAGCGCATGTGCACACACACACACACACACCCCCAAAAGCAGATGTTTGTCATTAAATTCCAGAACACCAGGAATAAAAAGAAGATCCTAAGCACATTCAAAGAGAAAACAGGAAAAACAGGCCAAATACAAAGTATCAAGAATCAGAGTGGTGCCCTAACCGGTTTGGCTCAGTGGATAGAGCATTGGCCTTCGGACTGAAGGGTCCCAGGTTTGATTCCGGGCAAGGGCATGTACCTTGGTTGCAGGCACATCCCCAGTAGGCAGAGTGCAGGAGGCAGCTGTTCGATGTTTCTCTCTCATTGATGTTTCTAACTCTCTATCCCTTTCTCTTTCTCTCTGTAAAACTGCCGCCACCCGCTCCCTCCTCCAACTCCCCCCCCCCAAAAAAAAGAATCAGAGTGGTGTTTGGAACATTTGGGAAAAAGTAGTAAAATAGAGATAAGCACACAGAAAACTAAGCAAGTAAAATAAGGCAAATGATAATTTCAGGGAAACCAAACAGTTGTTCAAGAAATAAAAAAAAAGAAAAAAGAAATAAAACATAGAGTACTGAAGTCAGCATAATATAATGCCTAGAATTGATCAAATGAAATTGAAACATATGCATATTATTTAGAAATATGGTTAAAAACAAGGGGAAAAGTTAAAGTAATTGAAAGTAATTGCCTCTGGGGAATGGGACAGAGGTAAAAGACTGTTGTATTTTGCCATAAGCCTGTAGCAGTGTTTTTTAAAACTATGCACACTCATTATTTTTATAATGAAAGCTGGAACACACATACCCTGCTGATGGAATACAAAATGATGCAATCATTAATTTAAAACGTTAAACATAGTGTTACCATATGACCCGGCAATTCTACTCCTACGAATATATTCAAGAGAATTGAAAACAAGTGTTCACACAACAACAAGTACAAGAATAGTTCACAATAGCCAAAAAGCGGAAACAATCCAAATGTCCATCAACTGATGAATGGGTAAGTAAAATGTGGTTTATATATCCTGTGATGGAATATTATTCAGCCATAAAAAGGGATGATTGATGCCCGGCCGCAGTGGCTCAGTGGTTGAGCGTCAACCTGTTCTAACCCAAAATTGTTGAGACCTGTTGTTCTCATGCAAAATTGTTGATTGTGGACCAATAAGAGACGCATACAAATAACAACAAAGAACAAATTGGCGTGAGCACCTTAATAAGATGACAAACCAAGTATTATGGAGTTTCTTTCTTTCTTTCTTTTTGTATTATGGAGTTTCAAAGGAGGGAGAAGTCATGGATGGAGGACTCAGAAAGAAGGTGAAGTGGCAATTTGGGGCACATACAGGAGGCAACCAATGGATGTGGTTTTCTCACATAGATGTTTCTGTCTTTCCCTCTCTCTTCCACTCTCTCTAAAAGATCAATGGAAAAATATCCTCAGGTGAAGATGAACAAAAACAAAAAAATCTATGGTAATTAAAACAAATGTGTACATGAACAGAAATAGGTAGACAGATCAATGAAACAAGCCTAGAAATAAACCCAAGCATATATGGGAACTACATAAATTACTAAGAAGACAGTTCAAATTGATGGGTTAAAAAGGGTGTTCAAATGAAATAAGCCAGTCACAAAAAGGTAAGTGCTGTGTGAGTTCCCTTATATAAGCTAGTATCTAAAATAGTCAAATTCATAGAAACACAAAGTGGAATTATGGTTCCCACGGCCTAGGGGGAGAGAGATAAGGGGAATTAAGGGGAATTGTTGTTTAATGGATATAGAGTTTTAGTTTTGCAAGTTGAAAGCTCTGGAGATCTATTTCACAACAATGTTAAAATTAACACTACTGAACTGTGTAGTTAAAAATGGTAAGATGCCTGGCCAGCATGGCTCAGTGGTTGAGTATCACCTATGAACCAGGAGGTCACGGTTTGTTTCCTGATCAGGGCACATGCCCGGG
Source organism: Vespertilio murinus (assembly GCA_963924515.1). Lineage (NCBI taxonomy): Eukaryota > Metazoa > Chordata > Mammalia > Chiroptera > Vespertilionidae > Vespertilio > Vespertilio murinus. The sequence continues at coordinate 34,052,795 of OZ004718.1, read as the reverse complement.
TAGCTGGCTTGATCCCCAGTGTGGGGTGTTCAGGAGGTAGCCAATCAATGATTCCCTCTCATCAATGATGTTTCTCTCTCTCTCTCTCTCTCTTCCTTTCTGAAATCAATAAAAAATATATATAATTTTAAAAAATGGTTAGAACAGTAAACTTTGTGTATTTTACTACAATAAAAACACCTTAATAGTTGTGAAACATTCAGCTAGCCATTTAGAAAAGGTCCATACCTCACTAGATTCCAGACAGATTAGATATAACACTAGTGAATATTTAAAGAATGAACACCAATCCTCTTTATACTCTTCCCAAAAAATTGAAGAGGAAGGACTACTTTCACACTCACTCTAGAAGATTACCCTGAAGCAAAAATCAGCAATGATACTACAAAAAGAAATCTATTCCAATATCCCTTATTAATATTAATGCAAAACCCTCAACAAAATACTAGCAAATCGAATTCAACAGCATATTAAAATACACTATGACCGTGTTGTATGAAAGGAAAGAAGGTTAGCACTCCCCTTGACAAGGATGGAAGAGACTCTCGGGCCTAAAATACACTATGACCCAGAGGTTCTACTCTTGGAATGCAAAGAAAGTTTAACATATGAAAATCAATTAATATACCACATAAATTGAATGAAGGGGAAAAAACCAAATGATTATCTCAACTGATGGAGGCAAAGCATTTGACAAAGTTTAGCACCATTTTTGATAAAAACACCCCACAAATTAGGAACAGAAGGAAACTACCTCAAGATAATGAAAAGCCTCAGCTAATGGCATATTCAACTGTGAAAGACCAAAAGCTTTTTCTTTAAGATGAGCAGCAATAAAACAAGAATGCCTGCTTATGCAACTTCTGTTCAACATAGTACTGGAAGGTCTAGCCAGATTAATTAGGCAAGGAAAAGAAATAAAAAGCATCAAAATTGGAAAGGAAGGAGTAGAATTACCTCTGTTCATAGATGACACGATCTTATATGTAGAAAACCTCCAAAATTCCAACAAAAAGAGGTAGAATAAACAGATTCCGCAAAGTTGTAGGATGCAAAATCAATACCCAAAAATCAGTTCCATTTACAACAGCATCAGAAAGTATAAAATACTTTTGAATAAACATAACCAAAGAGGTTTGTATTAGTTTGCTAGCACTTCCACAATAAACTACCATAGGCTAGGTAGCTTAAACAACAGAGATTTATTTTCTCACGATTCTGGAGGCATGGAAGTCCAAGATGAAGGCATCAGCAGGTTTGATTTCTTCTGAGGTCTCCCCTTGGCTCCAGATGGGCATCTTCTTGGCTGTCTGTCCCTCTGTGTTGTCTGTAACCTAATCTCCTTTCCTTATGAGAACACCAGTTAGATTGTATTAGGGACTACTCTGAAAACTTGACTTGGTGTGGGTCTTTTAAAATTCATTCAGTTTGGTACACAGTGAACTCTTTTAATTTGAAGACTTGTTATCTCAGCTTCAGGAAATTTCTCACGTTCGTTTTCTTTTCATCCTCATCCACGGATATGCTTTCACTGATTTTACAGAAACAGGAAGAGATAGGGAGAGAAAGAGAAAAGCGTCAGTTTGAGAGAGTAACATCCATGGGCTGCCTGACCTGGGATCCAACTGCAACTTAGACACGAGCCCTGACCAGGAACCGCGACCTTTCTGTTTCCAGGTCGGCGCTCCCCCCAACGGAGCCACACCGACCTGGGCAAGTCATTGACCTTTTTACTTCTATTGTAAAATGGGGAAGCTAATGGTCAGTCTACTTACTAGAGGGTAAAAATTGGTGCAACCGCGTCGAGAAGAAAAATCAAATACATTTAATAATGCTTCCTGCTCGAGGCAGGTGAAGAAATTACAAAGAACGTGGACTTGATGTCGTGTGGGTGTAAGACCTGGAACAAAACGATCCCCACTTTTCCCTCTGGAAATGAGACTACTCTTTCTTACCTCACAGATCATCTGCGATGTTTGAATGAGACATCACAGGAGAGACCTGTTGCACAACAAACGCTAATGGCCCGCCACCAAATCTACTAAAAGCCGTCTCCCCGCCCCACTTCCATCCGCATATTTCCTGACCAATCCCAGAGACAATGATTTAGTAAGTCTGCAGTGAGGTCCAGAAAGCAACTTTAAAAAAAAAATAATCTACCTTTGTCAAAAGTTACCTAACAGATTCTAAGACAGGAGCTTCCACCAAGGACTCAGCTCGCTACCACGCCCCCACGCCCCACCCCACCCCTTTTTTTTGTCGGAAGGATCCGCAAACTCGAGATCTCGCGATAGTTTATTCTTCCTTCAGCATCTACTACAGATCGCGCGAGATGTTCATTGTCCAATCGCGAGGCTGGATGGCTGCCCAAGATGGCGGCGCACTGGGAGCGTAACATCTGCGTTTCCAGGAGCTTCGCGCAGCCTGTGGTGTGAGACTAGGGGTTTAGAGCCCCCCTCCAGGTTGGTGGTTTGGCTGGAACTTGGCGCACAGAGGTAAGTCACTTATTATCTTTCGCGATGGTTACGAGTTCACTCAGTTCCTGTATTCCCCCCCTCCCCCCCCCAGGTTCCTCATTCTCGGGTGCTGGACTTCGGGGGGAGTCGAGGGAGAGAGACCCGACAGGGGTTTGAGGTGTGGGGGGTGAGGAGTTGACTAGTAGGATGGAGGCTACGACTCAAGTAGGGAAGGCCCCTGGGGCTGAGGAGGTTCAGAGAGATCGGAAACGGAGGCGGGGAGGCAAACTGAATGGATTAGATGAAGGCGCGGAACTGCGGGAGAGATGGAGAACTGGCCGTGGCGGGACTAGTAGAGGGAAAAGTCAGGTTCGTGAAGGAAGGCCACGAGGAAAAGGGGAGAGATTGGGGTTGGCGTGGGAGGAATTTGTTAGGAAGGGATTCGAAATTCTGAAGGCGAAATGCAGGTTGCGTTAAGGTGCGTGGTAGTTGGAAGACTGTTATTTTAAGGGTCAAGAGAAACCAAGGAAACAACAGTTGGACTACTTTGGTTTTTTTACGACTAACTCGGTCAGCCCAGAAGAAAAAGCCCCAGCCTTCGGCCTGAGCCTCTGGGAGTCAAGACAGGCGACTCTTCACCACGAACGAGGTGCTGTGCTTCGACAGTGGCTTGGATAGTGAAAAAGAGTTACACACACATCAGTGTTTTCAGTCAACGAATACTGAGTGCTTACTCTCCCAGGACCTGATTGCCCAATTTGGTGCTGGGAAATCGCAGTGAACAAGACAAACAAAAGATTTTCCCTCATGAAACCCACTGGCATGGCAGGTTTTTTTGTTTTTTTTAAAAAGGTGAAATATCTGGGATGTATGGGCTGTCAAATGGGTAAGTTCTGTGTAGAAGTTAGAAGCAAGTAAAGGAAACCAGGAATGCGTTCACTGCTGCAATTTTAAGTAAAGATAGTAGGAGAGGCATCCCGTGAGGTGATATCTGATTTAAAGACCTGAATGCAAGAGGCCAGGGTATCTTGCTTGTATGTATTTCTGGTTCAAAGAAAAGTCCACACAGAACAAACAGCAAATACAAAAGTCCTGAGGCGGGAGTATACCAGAATTGATAAACAACTGGGAGGCCAGCGAAGCTAAGAGCCGGAGGAGCCTGGAAGAGGAAAGTAGCTTAGGTTAGGAAGAAGGAAGTGACAGTGCTGATGGCAGGTAAGAGGTGACACTGAACTAAATTGAGGAACGTGATAAATTAGCTAAAAACCCGTTGCCTGTTAGGAGGAGCTTGATTAGCAAAGAAGTGGCTTTACTGACCAAAAAGGTTGAGTAATGTAGGAAATCAATTGAATCTGTCATATGTGGAGGAAAAAGGGTATATGTAATAAACCTGACAGGCTCATGGGGGCCACGTGGCAGGCCTGATAAGCTCAGCCACCAAAATAACCACACACTATGGTCTGATCATAAATTCCGATTGGGCAGGTCCTAGTGGGTAGTTACATCCCAGGCCTAAAGCTCTCTTAGCAAAGGTCAGTCCTTATCTTAAGTGAGCCCTGTCCATTGGTCTTATGCATTTAGGATAACATACCTTTAAAATGTCAGAGTGCCGCCGAAACCGGTTTGGCTCAGTGGATAGAGCGTCAGCCTGCTGACTGAAAGGTCCCAGGTTCGATTCTGGTCTAGGGCATGTACCTTGGTTGCGGGCACATCCCCAGTGGGGGGTGTGCAAGAGGCAGCCGATCGATGTTTCTAACTCTCTATCCCTCTCTCTTCCTCTCTGTAAAAAAAATCAATAAAATATATATAAAAAAATAAAATGTCAGAGTGAATGAAGAAAAATGAAAAGACCAGTATGTCTGGAGCACAGTGCTGGAAGGAGGGAGTGGCAACAAATGAGGCTGGAGGGATAGGCAAGGCCTAGATCAGGGGTGGGCAAACTTTGACTCGAGGGCCACAATGGGTTCTTAAACTGGACTGGACGGCCGGAACAAAAGCAACCTGACCATGCTGGCACTCTCATCTTGGGCTGCTGGTGAAGGAGCAGAGCTTAGGGGAGAGCAAGAGAACCCTCCGCTCTTTTGGCTCCGTGGGCCAGATAGAATAGCTGGACGGGCCGCATCCAGCACTCGGGCCGTAGTTTGCCCATGGCTGGCCTAGATGATCTATACCTTGTTAATAATTTTGGATTTTATCAGCCTAATAGCTTTAGAAGCCACTGAAGGGATTTAGCAAAGAATATTCAGATTTGTGTGGGATGGGGAGAGAAGATTGTCTACTATGTGAAAAGTGGATTGCTGGGGCAAGAGTGGTTACAGAGAGATCAGTTATCATAACCCAAGAAAGATGGTAATGACCTTAGATGGTTAGAGATGTGTCATTGTGAAGGGTGAAAAGTTACCTAGAAATAATTAGGAGATAGAGAATATTCAGAACATGTTTGAAATTGGGGAGGTGGGGTGGCAAAGATACCAAAGATTTCTGGATTGTGCACCACAAGAAAGATAGTGGTGTCATTCAGTGAAATAGGGAAGATCAGATGAGGACCATTTTGGGGTGGATAGAAATTATTTAATTTTGGACATGTTTGTGCATGAAATATTTTTGAGCCATTCAAATGAGAAGTCTGGTGGACAGTTGGTTGTATGATTTGGAAATGTCTGGGGTAAAGACAGTTCTTTTTTGAAAATGGTTAAATTTTCAGTGTAGAAAGCTGTCAAAAAAACTTCTGAAATAGAGTGAACAGATTTACGACTATGTAAAATTACATCTCAAACAAAGCTTGCAAAGAAAAGATGCTTGTTGCTAGGGGATATGACTTACTAGGGGATATGGCTTAACTGGGAAGATCAAGGAAGGAAAGACGTTCCTGAAGAAGAGATTTTTTTTTTTTTTTTTTTTTTTTTTAAGAAGAGATGCTTGAAGTGTGATAGTAAGGATGAGTGGCTGGTGAGGAGTGGTGGGATGATATGGAGGGGGAGGAGGACATTATAGATCAATGATTTTTAATTGGTGTGCCATGAGAATTTTTAAAACATGTAATACCTGACTATTTAGTCAGGTTGAAAAAAAAGGCAATGACCAACACAACAATAGCTGTCCTGTGTGAATAAATAAATAAATTTTTATCAGATCGGTAAGAAATATAATAGATTTTTTGGTGTACCACAGAATTTTAGTAATTAGTTTAAGTGCCATGAGATGAAAAGGGTTGAAAGCACTCTTAGAGACAGAAGGAGTAATCTGTGTGTGAAGACCCTACTGCCAGAGTGGAGGAATAGAAAATGAGCTCAGGGCTGTGTGCGTGTGTGTCTTAAGCTGATAGTGGAGAAATAGGTGAGCCCACACTAGGCTGGACCTGATTTGTATGCTGAAGTAAGGTTTTTTGTTTTTATCCTAAGAGTAAGGTTTTGAGCAAGTGGGCATAAGAGGAGGATGTAAAGAGATTTGTGTTTAGAAATGATCACTGCAAAGTGGGAAAAGGAATGGAGAGAATTAAAGTGGAGTCAGGGGGACCAATTAAGAGACTCTTATAGCAATCTAGGTAACTTTTATTTGGCTTATATTGATGGAAATAGAGAAAAATTGATGGATTTGGGAAGATTTTAGCAGATTAAATCCACATGACTGTTATTTCTTGGAATATGAGAGCGATAGAGAGCTATCAGGTGACTCCTAGATTTCTGGCTTACATAATACTGTTTAGGTGAATGCTTATAAAAAAGAGTGGAAAATGCAGAATGGTATAAAGGAAAGGAAAATCACCTACCATGCAATGCAGAGATATATATAATATTTTTAAATTACCAGCTACTTACAGATTTACTAAACCACTGGCCTTTCTTCTAGTTTTAAATTTATTGCTATAAATACATTAACTTTCTTCCTCTTTATAATCTAGTAGAAGTCAAATTATGTTTGTTTTCATTTGGTTCTAGCTACCTAGGAGTGACAAGGCTGACATTTATAAAGGAAGTTGGAATAAAAGATAATTTTTGAAATGTAAGTGATTTTTGGTGCACTATAAATTACCAGTCCATGCAAGGCTACTGTAAAAAGTAACCTCTGATTATAATATTCTTGATTGTAGATTATAGTACTTTCTGCTACTTTGATGTTTTTAAGGGCATAATTTCAAATTTTTTCCTCTGGTTCAAAAAAAAAATTCATCATTGTTGTGTATATTATTGTGGCAAAATATATATAACAAAATTTACCATTTTAACTACTTGTGAGTATACTATTCAGTGACATTAAATATATTCACAGTTGTGCAACCATCAATACTATCCATTTCTAGAAGTTTTTAAACCTAAACAGAAACCGTGTACCCATTAAAGAATGACTCATTATTCCTCCCTCTCCCAGACCCACAGAAACATCTATTCTCCTCTTTCTGTATGATTTTTCCTAGTCTTGTTACCTCATATAAATGGGATAATATGATATTTAATATAATACAATACTCCTTTTAGATATGGCTTGTTTCTCTTGTTTTTAAAATTTGTCCATGCTTAGCATGTATCAGAATTTCATTCTTTTTATGGTTAAACTAGAGGCCTGGTGCACGGATTCGTGCATTGGTGGGGTCCCTTAGCCTGCCCTGCACCCTCTTGCAATCCATGACTCCTCAGGGGATGTAGGACTGCTGGGATCTGGCTGAAACCAGCAGTCTGACATCCCCCAAGGGATGTAGTAGTGTACGAAGTGGCAGGCAACTGGGCTGGGGAGGAACCCAAACGCAGACTGGGAACCCAGATCAGGTGCTGCGCTGCTCCTGCTCATCCCAGTCCTGCAGTGCCTGCCTCCGCTGCTGCTTGGTAGCACTGCCATGGAGGCAGGAGAGGCTTGCCAGCCATGAACCCAGCATCTGGCGCCCGTCAGTCAGTTGAGCGGCTTTCCCACTGTGGGGATGCACTGACCACCAGGGAGCAGCTCCTGCGTTGAGCATCTGCCGCCTGGTGGTCAGTGCGTGTCATAGTGACCAGTCAAAGGGTCTAACAGTCGAGTGGTCACTTAGGGTTTTATATCTTCCTATATAATAAAAGAGTAACATGCAAATTGACTGTACATCCACTACGCTCACAAGCCAATCAGGAGTGAGTATGCAAATTAACCCAAACAAGATGTTGGTTAATTTGCATATTCAGGAGCAGAGCAAAGACTGAAGACAGTGTAGAAGGAAGGCAAGCGCTGCAAAAGGGAGCAAAGCTGCGGGGAAGCAGGCAGGGTGGTGGACACGGCCGCATGAAGCCCTGTTCTTTTTTAAATTTTTTTTAAAATTTACTTTTATTTTATTGATTTTTTTTTTTTTTAATAGAGAGGAAAGGAGAGGGATAGAGAGTTAGAAACATCAATGAGAGAGAAACATCAATCAGCTGCCTCCTACACACCCCCTACTGGAGATGTGCCCACAAAAAAGGTATATATGCCCTTGACCAGAATCGAACTTGGGACCTTTCAGTTTGCAGGCCAACGCTCTATTCACTGAGCCAAACAGGTTTCGGCGGAAGCCCTATTCTTGCAGGAAGATTCCTGTAACGGGCCTCTAGTATATAGATAATATTCCATTGTGTGCATATACCACATTCTGTTTATTCATTTGTATATGGATACTTGGGGTTGTTTCCACCTTTTGGCTGTTGTGAACATGATGCTATGAACATTGTAAACAAATATATCTTTGAGTCCCTGTTTTTAGTTTTTTGCGCATACTTTGGAGTGAAAATGCTGGATCTTATGGTGGTTCTGGTTTTTAACTTTTTAAAAACCACCAAACTGTTTTTCACAGTATTTGTCCCATTTTATGCTCCCACCTGCAATACATGAGGGCTCTAATTTCTTTGTATCCTTTCCAACATGTATTATTTTCTTCTAAAAATTTTTAAATAATAGCCATCCATCCTAATAGGTAAAGTGGTATCTTATTGTGGTTTTGATTTGCATTTCTCTAATGACAGATGATGATGAGTATCTTTCATATTCTTATTTGTTATATACATTTTAAAATAGGTCTTCTACTTTCTCACTTAATTGGTAAGGATGTGTTTACTGTAACTGTTGACTTGGAAACCACAGTTTTTCCCCATTAATATATTTTTAAACTAAATATGTTCATTTTTCTTTTCTTTTTAAAGATGGCTCTGAGTAAATCAATGCATGCAAGAAATAGATACAAGGACAAACCTCCTGACTTTGCATATCTGGCATCCAAATATCCAGATTTTAGGCAACATATTCATATAAATCTGAATGGAAGAGTGAGGTAGGTAACAGATGAAGAATTCTGGATACTGTATTATTCTAGTGTAATCTGAATGAATACAGTATAGTGGAAAGTGTACTGGACTGATAGTAGACCTGAATACTAATCCTAGACATTTTATTAAACATCTCATCTGACCTTGGACAAATCATGTACCTGCTTTGGGTTTCAACTTTTTAAAGATGCGAGGATTGCACCTAATGTTTTTTAGTTTCCCTGGCTTTAAAAGAAACAACCCTCTAAATGTCCAAATTATTACTTATTCATCAGAGATCCCAGAGTAACTGCATAAAACTTAAAATTATGCTCTGAAACTTGGTAGCTGGTGCCCTGCTAGTGTGGCTCAGTTGGACATTGTCCCATGCATGCAGAAGTTGCTGGTTTGATTCCCAGTCTGGGCACATGCCCAGGTTGTGGGCTCAATCCGTGGTAGGGGACATGCAGGAGGCAGTCGATTGATGTTGCTCTCACATTGATGTTTCTCTATCTCTCTCCCTTCCTCTCTGTGAAAATCAATTTTTAAAAATCTTAATAAAATAAAATTAAACTTGGTGGCTGGTGAGGATATAAAAAAATTTTTTTAAGTGTGTGTTACTTTGAGGTAGGAAAATGATAGCCATGATATCAAAACTGTGATTTCACAGATATTATTACATAGGATGTCACTACATTTAAGTTAAAAAGTTGACTTTTAAAAATTTAGAAAATAATAGTATGACTACTTCAGGAAATGACCAAGATTATGATAATGGTATTGGAGATTATAATAACTGATGTGCATGATACACCCTTGAGAAGGAAACGTTTGACTGCATTCGTAAACTCTATGAGAGTTACAGTGGGGATGGAAATTTCAAGTCAGCCTGGGGGAAGGTGTGGTGATTTAACTATGGGTGCTGGAGAAGGAGGCACAGGATTTTTGTGGAGAAGAGCCAATTCAACAGCATATAACACATATCATCCACATGTCTTCTTTCTTTTTTCTTAAATATATTTTATTGCTTTTTTACAGAGAGGAAGAGAGAGGGATAGATAGAAACATCGATGAGAGAGAGAGTCATGGGCCAGCTGCCTCTTGCACACCCCCTCCTGGGGATGTGCCCGTAACCTAGGTACATGCCCTTGACCGGAATCAAACCCGGGACCCTTCAGTCCGCAGGCCAACGCTCTATCCACTGAGCCAAACCGGTTTCGGCCACATGTCTTTCTTATTTATTATGGCTTTTCTAGAACTTAGCACAGAATGGTTAATTAATAAATGTTAAGTAGTATAAGCATGCATAATTGGGGCTATGCTCAACTTTTTACTGAATGTAGACAAATGAAAACTAAGGACTTTTAACCAGAAAATGAACAAATATATTTTTAAAATATTTTTATATGATTTCTAAGGTATCTTATTCCCCAGGCTAAGTCCTGCCCTAGGACCTCTATTTCTAAAGTCATAAGAAGACTGCTGGGAGAAAGAAAGGGGTCAGCGCAATGATCCTATTATTCCTTACCTTGCCTCTTCTACACGTCCCTTACTGGGCATCGAGCCCCCAACCCGGGCATGTGCTCCCCACCAGAATCGAACATTGAGCCAAACTGGCTAGGGCAAAGGCCATACTTTGGTTGTCACACAGGTTAGTAATGATGCATGCAAAGTGACTGGCACATGGTACTCAGTAAATGATAGGTACCTTTATCATTATTAAGCTTGGCATAATTGATAAGGTGACGAGGATTGCTGGTGTGATTGATATCAATCTGTTTTTCTTCCTTGCATCTCTCACTGCTTTGTTATAATCATTCTGACCATTGCAATTAAATTTTAGTTTGTGCTTGTTATAGTTACCAGCCCCATAGGGACATTTTGCAATTTACTTGAGCCCTGTCAGTTGAGTTTGAATAGTGGGTGACACTTAACTGATTTGTTTTAAATCAAAGACCCAGAATTGAGGGGCTTTGTCCTATCTTAGGACTATACTATTTTTAGCATCTTGTGAAGATCTAATGAATTGAAAACAATGTTGGAGTACAATCGGAAGGCTTAGGCCTTTGTTGTTACATCAGGTTCAGTGTTAGAATGATTGATATTCTAACCATGGGTCACAGAATGTATCCTTCCCAATGCTGTCTGTAATGTAATACTGTATTCATTAGTATTTGTGCAGGAGTCATTCTGGGGAAATCTGACATGAGCCTGTTGACAATAGGCTATTTTGTGAAGCTGGGTGTGTTAAACAAACAACAAAGACTGATAGAAAAAATGGCTCATTTCCACGTGAGAGCTAATTTTAGTTCCTGTGATCTCAGAAATGAGAAAGAGAAAGATCTTGCCTGTGTTCAGGATTTTTTTTAATGTCCCAGAGTGCTAAAGTGACCTAGATATTGAACTAGTAAAGTCGGGTGACTAGACTTTGTCCTACAAAAAGATTTTCAACCCTGAGATTAATGTCTGTATTTTCTTAGAAGAAAATGAACATTTGTTTTTCTAAAGAAGTCTAAGAATCAACTATTCCTTGATTTTTTTGGCTTTCTTTCCTCAATTAGACTAGCCTCTGCTTGGTGTCTTTTGCTTTTTGGAAATTAGCTTATTAATAAATTGTATGCTCTAGTCCATCAAAGTGAATACATATATATATGTATATATATTGAGTAGCAGAACTGTTTCTATTAACGTTTGAAGACACTAAGAAAAAAATTATATTGCGGTTTCTTTGCTCCAGATGTTTGATAAAGCTATGTAGTAATGCTCAAGCTGCAGTACTGTTTTTTGGCGATTGCTTGTCACTGTGGGAAAGGTCCCTGTTTGGTCTCCAGCAGACTTGTCCTCCTTTCATAGAAACAAAGTACTCTGGGACCAAGGACCCGCTTTCCTTTTTTGAAATTGTTTTTAAATGTACAGGCATTTTAGAGCCCTTAATGGGAAAAGGACAGAAATATATTTTTCCTGGCTACATTTATAATGGCAATATTACAGACATAAAAGAAAAATGTCACAGTTCTGTGAAAATAAATTTGTGTTAAAGCCCTTGTCCTTATATAGTAATTTTTGTGGTTGTAATTTTGATACAGATACAATCATAGGACTTATTTTTATCACTGCTTGATGACATTATATTATAAACATTTTCCATATAGTTATAAAACACTATTATGAGGTGATATTGTATGAAATGCATTTAGATAATATAAAAATATGAGGAGAATGAAAGTCTCCATTTGTACTCATTTACCCAACTATTATATATTTAGGGTCTTTTTTGCTTTTTTTTTATTTTTTAAAATTTTTACAAGAATGTGGTCATAAAGTACATATATGCTTTTATGTATATAAAAAACTTGTGGCTTTTTTTTTTTTTTTTTAAATCAAGGAATCCTCTTCATACAAGAATATGCAAATCAGCCCATTCTTATTCCTTTCAGTGACTGCAGAGTATTCTCTTGTGTGGATGTATCGCATAACTTTTTCAGTCAACTCCTGTTGTTTACTTTTAGGTTATTCCTAAATTTTTTTGTAATACAGAACAGATTTATTTAACTGTTTCGCTTACTGTTGGTCTTTATTTTCTCTATTTTCTTTTTCCCATCACCATTTATTCCCTCTATGCCTTCTTAAGTCATTGGGTTTTGTTAGAAAATTGATATCCTGTTAACTGTGTTAGAAAGGATAAGGAGGTGCTTGGATGGCCAAGTTGTTTTCTTATCCTTTGCTCTTTAGCTAGCTTGGGAATCTTTGTGTAAGAGATTAATCCAGGCAGCTTATTAATGTTTTGCAAGTAGGATTTTGCGTTCTTTGGTTTATTTAGGGTTATCAATAATGGTCGTTGTCATTTCCATTGTTTCAGGATTCTTTCTTTTGTATGTTACTATCTAATTAATTGCTTATTTAACCAGTGGAGATGTTAGTGTTTTTTGTGTTGTTTTTAATTCTTAAAATCAGTTGTAGAGAAGAACTTATTGGTGGAAAACACAACAGAAGGCCATGGGTTTGGCTTTTGGTTCTGTTCAACAACCAAGTATTACTACTGCTGCTGCTACTACTGTTATCTTCTAATTCAGTTAAGTACTCCATCTGTGCTCTGGGTCTCATATCCTCCCCTCATCTCAGGAACTTTACACAGCTCAGTATTCCTTCTCTTAAATATTTAATCCCTGCCAACTAACTTCTTCCCTTTGACTTTTAAAAAATATATATATTTTTATTGATTTCAAAGAAGAAGGAGGAGAGAGAGATAGAAACATCAATGATGAGAGAATCATTGATTGTCTGCCTCTTGCATGCCCCCTTTTGGAGATCAAGTCTGCAACCCAGGCATATTTCCTGACCAGGAATTGAACTGTGACCTCCTGGTTCATAGGTCGACACTCAACCACTGAGCCACACTGGCCGGGCCACAATTTTATTTAAAAGCCAGTACAAAATAGCATTCAGAAGTTGCAGGGCAGTAAGTCAATATATGCTGCTCTTAGGTAATATTGTTCAAATTAATTTTATAATGTATATAGGTTAAATTTTTCAATAGGAAAATTCTGAAATTTGACACTTTAGATTTTAAGGCTTTGAGCATAGACATTATATTGGTATATACCAGTGATTGGCAAACTCATTAGTCAACAGAGCCAAATATCAACAGTATGACGATTGAAATGTTTTTTGCTTTTGAAATTTATTTTGAGAGCCAAAAACAGACTTCTGCGCATGGGCCACGAAGTTTCAATCACACTGTATGTGTGCGCCTGCACATGGTATTTTGTGGAAGAGCCACACTCAAGGGGCCAAAGAGCTGCATGTGGCTTGCGAGCCTCAATTTGCTGACCACTGGTATATACTTCTGTATGTTTAGCAATGACGTTTAGAAGTAGGTTAAGTTACTCTTATAGAATAAAGAATGTGAATTTAGCTCAGTTGGTTAGAGATTCATCTTGAAACACCAAGGTTGTGGGTTCGATTCCGGTCAGATTTATTTCGATAGAGACATGCTAAATACTAAGGGCTGAAATAAATGAGAAATTGTTAACATAAAATAATAGAACATTTTAATAAAAATTAATATTTTTTTTGAACATTAACTTATCAGACACTTAATAATCGCACAAATTAATAAGCGTAATGCAAATAAACCTATTTTTCTCGTTCTCCGGAAGTGAAATATTTCTTGTTGCACACACCAAAATAAGTCAGTCCAAGACTGAATGACATGGCAATTGGCTGCTAAAATATTTGCTGCTAGAATTAGTGAAAAGAAATGGTGCGCCTGCATGTAAAGGAAATGAACACAACTCGATTATAATAATCATCATTACAAACGTTGTAGTTCGTTATTAATAACTAGAGGCCTGATGCATGACATTTGTGCAAGAGTAGGCCTTCCTTCCCCTAGCTGCCAACACCGGCTTCCCTATGGCACCTGGGACCTGGGCTTCCTTCTGGGACCCAGGCTTCCCTCTGGGCTTCCTTCCAGCAGGCACCTGGGGCCCGGGCTTCCCTCGCAGTCCCTGCTTCGTCCAGAAGGATGTCCGGTCTAATTAGGATGTAATGCTTTTATTATTATAGATTATGTATAACAGGATATTATAAAAATTAAGTTATGAAATGTTCATTAAAAACATTTCTTACATACCAATATATTAGATGGGCTGCAAAAACATTTATTGTGGGCCACATGCAGCCCTTGAGCCGCGAGTTTGACATGCTTGCTCTACACAGCTATGTGATGTAGTAAGGAAATTCAACTGGGTGTTCGATATTGCCTGGCTGCCATAGAGCTTGTACAGCATTTTGAATCTTATTAATCCATTTTACTTCTTTTTCTCCATCCCACAGTCTTAATTTTAAAGATCCCGAAGCAGTCAGAGCTCTGACTTGTACTCTCCTAAGGGAAGATTTTGGGCTTTCTATTGATATTCCATTGGAAAGACTAATTCCCACGGTTCCCTTGAGACTCAACTATATTCATTGGGTAGAAGATCTGATTGGTCATCAGGACTCTGACAGAAACACTCTCCGAAGAGGAATTGACATAGGTATGTGATTTTAAATTCTTCTTTTGATTACATGTAAGTTTTATAAAATTTTCAAGGTCGAATTCTTTATAAATTTCTTTTTATTGTGTGAAAGAACCTAATTATGGATATTACTGCTCTTATTTGCTACATGTGGGCTTTTCTGCCATTAATTGCTTTTGACCAATAGGGAGCAAATGAATAAGAGAGGCAAAATGAGTGAGGCTCTTGTTTTCTTAGCTTTTCAGATTACCATGTTGGTATCTATGTCTACTGGGGTATTAATTTTACTCTGAATTATTTGATATTAGTAAAAATCTCCATATTGTGATTTTTATAATAATGGCCATTTGATAAAAGATCATGTAGGCCTGAATACTTTCAGAACCTCTTGGTTATTTGTAGAGTATTTAATCCAAAACTTAAAGGTGGGGAAAACCATGAGTCAAAATAAGATATTCTCTTAATTACAAACATCTACAATGGAGAAAACTGTTCAGTTTGATTCATTTAGGAGAGCAAGTGGATATACAGAAGGAAATGAAACGAAGGTATATTATATGTTTGTAATGGCCGACATTTTTATGATTCTTCCATGATGGCATTTAAAAATTTTTTTAAATCCTCACCTAGGATATTTTTTCCCATTGATTTCTAGAGAGAATGGAAGGGAGGAAGGAAGAGGAGGAAGAGAGAGAGAAACATCAACATGAGAGAGACTCATTCATTGGTTGCCAGGACTGGGGAACCTGCAGCCCAAGGTACATACACTTGATCAGGAATTGAACCCAAGACCCTGGGGCATTTTATTTTAAGGAAGAACAGTCTCGTCCATTTTAAGTCAACAAATGAGAGTGCATGACCAAAAAGAGAGATAATCTTACCTGACAATTATCTATTTTAGTCCTAACTACTCCATGCATGTACTGCTTATCCATAGTGAGAGTAATTCCAAAACTATTTCCCATAAAGAGATTTTCAACTTTTCCATCTGAATGGCTGATCTCAGCAGTGCCATTTAAAAATAACATACCATGAGACAAGCTTAGAGAAAAAAGACAGGTTTTAAAAATCTCTTTAAAAAGATAGTTATATGTTAACTTGGAAAAATAATATATATAGAACTTGAATAATTTAAAAAAGAAAAGGAAAGCTCTGATTTTATTACTAAATACTGTCAGGAACAACTAATGCCTGTTTATGCGAACCACCGAAACTTATTTTACTCTTTCTTCTTTTAGTCACTAAAGGAGGTCCTAGGGTTGATGCTCTAACCACCAAGCCAAAACAGCCAGTGTTGTTGTGGGGTTTTTTTTTGTTTTTTGTTTTAGTTTTTAACCCCACATTCACTTACCTGATTGATTAATGTCTTTCTCTAGTTTGAAAGTGCAGAGCCTGTTACCTTTTTGCTTACTGTAATACCCCAAGGACTAAAAATGGTCTGGTGCCTAGTACCGTGTTTCCCTGAAAATAAGACATCCTTCGAAAAGAAGACCTATTTCATGGAAACATAATACATCCCCTGAAAATAAGACCTAGCACATCTTTGGGAGCAAAAATTAATATAAGACACTTATTTTATTTTCGGGGAAAGAGGGTAGTAGGTATCCAGTTAATAATTCATTGAATATTAATAAATATGTGACTCTTTTGACTTTAAAAAATCTGAACACCCATATAAGCTAAGTCCTTTATAAAAATAATGGGGTTTAACAAAAGCTTCTGCTCTTTTATGTTCATGGCTGATGGGTTATAGAAAGCTTAAAAAGCTTCAGAGCTTATTTGGTACTAATTTATTTTAATTATGCCCTAAACCTTCTAAAATAACACTTGGGGATATAGGAGGTTAATGGATTTTAGCTCTTCATAAGGGGCACTGGTGCTGAAATCACATTCATTCTAATTAGGGTTCTATATAAATTCTTCCCCCAGACTCCATCAGTTTGCTCTAATTCCACGATTGTACACTTTTCATTTTTTATTTATCATTACAAGACTTTTTACGCCAAAACTGGTTTGGCTCAGTGGATAGAGCGTCAGCCTGCGGACTGAAAGGTCCCGGGTTCAATTCCGGTCAAGGGCATGTACCTTGGTTGCGGGCACATCTTCAGTGGGGGGCGTGCAGGAGGCAGCTGATCGATGTTTCTAACTATCCCTCTCCCTTCCTCTCTGTAAAAAATTAATAAAATATTTTTTTAAAGATTTTTTTACCATTTAAGAATGTCATTCAGCTTTCAGAAGGATTCGGGTGTTAAAATGCAAGTCTTTGGTCTTAAGAGTTGAGAAACTTGATTTTTTTTTGGTGAAGAGCAGGACTTTTACCTCTTGTTGGGCAACTGAAGGAAAGTGTACTTTTTTTTTTTTTTTGCTTTTAAAAAATTGAAATATGAAGAGCGAGACAGTTGTATGAGATCGAGAGCTTGGAAATGTGGTCTGGATTTTCCCCCCTTCATAGATGAAAGTGCTGCTTGAAGTTTCTTTTTCTGCATGACTCTTACCACAGTGGCGAGGAGGGGGAATAACTGGCTTCTGAGAGGAGCTTGGGGACCCTTTTCCACCCTTCCCATCACCACTTCACATGTCCCCAAGGAGGTGTTGGGCCGGGAGCGTCAGGGCCTGGATGTGATTCGCTGAACGTGATAGGAAGTTTAGCAATCACTATGTCTGTCAAAGAGTTTAACTGTTCTGGCCATCAGTTGCCCTGTTTTTTACTAGACTGTTCGAACACTTAACGAGGAAGCTGTAAGATGAGCCTGGGTTTCCTCTGGGTTAGGAGGAGTGCTAGCCTCCACTCTTCCTGTGCCAGGATACGACCAGAGGAAAACAGGCCTGGTGGCTGGTGTGCGCTAACTACTTAGGCCTTTGAGAGAAACACTGGCTTCTTTTCTCTTTAAGATCTTATTGGCCAAGATTAGTCACTGGTTATAAAAGCAATATTTGAGATTAGTGTATCATTAGAGGTTCTACATACAAATTTAGGACCAAACCCTAGTTGTCAAAGAATTATCTTTCCTGGAGCATTTGCCTATGAATGTCCCCTTGAAACTTCGGTGGTCTAGCCAGTGATTGATGTGTATTTTGTTTTTATAAGATGTGTTTTTAAAAATAAATTTTTATTGATTTCAGAGAGGAAGGGCAAAGGAGAGAGAGAGAAACATTAATGATGAGAGAGAATCATTAATTGGCTGCCTCCTGCATGCCCCACACTGGGAATCGAGCTTGCAACCCTGGCCTGTGCCTTGACCAGGAATTGAATCTTGACCTCCTGGTTCATAGGTTGACGCTCAACAACCGAGCCATGCTGGCTGGGTGATGTTTTAGATTTGGATCAAATGTGTTTCCATGTCTTCACATCTAAGATAATAAATTTTCTCTTTAAATTTTTTTTCTCTATTAATTCTGATTTCCTTCAAGTAATAAGTCACAGATATGTGGGGAACTGGAGGGGTTTATGCCTTATGTATTTTTTTTTCTACTTTTGGGGAATAGGGTATCCATTGATCTATTTTAGTACTGTGGTGACTTAACAATTAGCATTGATTTCTTTTAAGAAAATAAAATATTTGTGTGAGATTTTAAATGAAGACATTTTTAAAAAGCAAATTAAATTGTTTTGACAATTTTCAATTTATCAGTCATGTATCCCTTGATCACCAGCCAATTATACATACTTCATTTTACATACAACAAACATACAAAAAAGAGGTTAGTAAGATTTCTATCCTCTTAAGAAATTTGAATCTATGGGATAAGACAAACACATGAAATAACTAGTGGCCTGGTGCACGGATTCGTGCACATTGAAAGGTAATTAATTAGAAGACATTTTAATATCACTATTTGCCCTTTCTCTATAGTAGAAGTGTCAACCAAATCCATGATTGACAATGACAGATTGAAACACATGCATGTGATTGGCACCAGCAAGAGCTTTATATATATTCCACATGTGCGAGTCAACGTTTATTTTTGAATTGCCAGTGCACGTCATATGTACTGGCTGGGTGGATGATCGGACATACGAATGGTCGGTTACTTAGCCTTTTATATTTATAGACTAGAGAACCCAGAATCCACTGTCAAGGCTATATGAATTCTAAGAAAAGAATGGTGGTTTTACTTATTATTCTCACCTCTCCCTCAGGTATATACAATGTGTTTTGATTTTTATTTTACTAGGTACTGGAGCATCCTGCATCTATCCTTTACTTGGAAGTACCTTAAATGGCTGGTATTTTCTTGCAACAGAAGTAGATGATATGTGCTTCAACTATGCAAAGAAAAATGTGGAACAGAATAACTTATCTGATCTTATAAAAGGTTAGCTCTACAGAATAAATATCCCTTTTAAGCTTTGTTTTAGTAAACTTTTTTCTAATTTAACACATTTCATTCTTTTCCTTTAATATACAAAATTTGGTACATTGTAATTGGATTTACTGTTTTGTTATCAGAATTAATTCAGAAAGAGGTATAGTAATTACAACCAAGCTTCATAATCTGTGGATTCTGTATTTGTGAATTTGCCTACTTGCTAAAATTTGCCTACATGGGGTTATATTTTAACTCCAAAATCAGTGCTTGTACTTTGGTGGTTATCCATAGACATGTACAGAGCAGCAAAAAATTTGAGTCACCCAACATGCATGTTGTCAGCTGAAGTTGAACAAGGTGATGCTCTGCCTTCTTGTTTCAGCTCTCACACTGCAGTGTCCTTTTCATGGTCTGCTTAGTGCCATTTTCTTTGCACTTTTGTGCTTTTTCTTGGTGATTTTATTGTTTAAAATGGCCCATAAAGTGGATTAAGTGTCAGCCTGCGGACTGAAGGGTCCAGGGTTCTATTCCAGTCAAGGGCATGTACCATGGTTGCAGGCACATCCCCAGAAGGGGGTATACAAGAGGCAGCTGATCAATGTTTCTCTCACATCGATGTTTTTAACTCTCTATTCTTCTCCCTCTCTGTAAAAAAATCAATAAAAATATATTTAAAATAAAATAAAATGGCCCCTAAATATAGTGCTTAAGTGCTGTCTAGTGTTCCTGAGTGCAAGAAGGCTGTGATGTGCCTTGCAGAGAAAATACGTGTGTTAGATAAGCTTCGTTCAGACATGAGTTCTAGTGCTGTTGACCACGAGTTTAGTGTTAAGGAATCAACAATATATATTAAAGTACCTTTAAACAAAACATAAAATAAGATTTATATTGATTGGTTGATGAAAATGTTGGACCAGAGGCTACGGTTACCTAGCCCACCCTGTATTTTTCTCCAGAGCCAGTACAGTATTCACTAATTCAGTGGTTGTGATGACTTTATAGAATATAAATATATGTTCAGATACTGTAAGTAATAGAATCAACTGTATATGAAGAACATGTTAACCAAGATTTTATTTATTTTTAAAAAATATTTTTGTTGATTTTAGAGAGGAAGGGAGAGAGAGAGAGAAAGAAACATCAGTGATGAGAATCATTGACTAGCTGCCTCCTGCATGCCTTCTACTGGGGACCAAGTCTGAAACCTGGCATGTCCCAAGACTGGAAATAAAACTGTGACCTCCTGTTTCATATGTCAATTCTCAACCATTGAGCCACACCAGCCGGGTATTTTTTATTTTGTTTTATTTTTTTTAGTCACCAAGATTTTAAAAGTAAGAAGACCCCACTGTTGATTAAATTATACCATCTTATTTTTATTTTAGTACATGGAACTCTGCTACAAATAGTTGAATTCCCTTAATAATCTGTTACTTTTTATGTTTGTCTTTATCCTATATAATCCTTTTTTTTTTTTTTAAATATATTTTATTGATATTTTACAGAGAGGAAGGGAGAGGGATAGAGAGCTAGAAACGTCGATGAGAGAGAAACACACCGACCAGCTGCCTCTTGCACACCCCCTCCCGGGGATGTGCCCGCAACCAAGGTACATGCCCTTGACCGGAATCGAACCCGGGACCTTTCAGTCCGCAGACCGACGCTCTACCACTGAGCCAAACCGGTTTCGGCTATCCTATATAATCCTATATAATAAAAGGATAATATGCAAATCGACCACATGGCGGAAGGGGGCGGGGCTGGTGAGCACCTTGGCACCAGGCCGGCCAAGGCATATGCCAGTGGGCAGAGGGAGTGGATGGCGATGGGGGTGGGATGGCAGCGACCAGCAGTAGCAGATGGGCAATGAGGGAAGGGGCGGGACGTGCAGGCTGGCGCCATTCCCTGATTGGCCACCTGGTCGCCTCCTACAGAGTGAAGCTGAGGGGGTGGTGCTGTCCCCTGATCACCTGCCCAGGTGCCTCCCACAGAGGGACTGAGGGGCCCCTCACCCCGAGTGCACAAATTTTCCTGCACTTGGCCTCTAGTCCTATATATAAAGGGCTGGGATTTATTTGTGTTTTTTATTTATTTAAGAGACTCCCATAAAGAGATTCCACAAAGTCAGTGTATTATTGTAAAGAGAGATACTGAAGCCTGTGTTACTGGCTTCTAGAGCAAGTAATTCAGGAGATGGATTACTTGCTCTAGAAGTAGCCATATTACTTATTATGAATCTCAGAAGTGCCACCCTGTCTATCACTTCCATCATATTCTATTCATTAAAAGCGAATCAGTGAGTGCAAACTATACTTAAGGAGAGGGAAATCAAACTCCAGCTTTTGAAGGGATTATTGTCAAAGAATTTGTGGACATTTTTGAAAACTACCACAGCATTAATATTGGTTAACAGTTTCTGGGTTTTTTTTTCTCCTAGTTGTAAAAGTACCACAGAAGACACTTCTGATGGATGCTCTTAAAGAAGAATCTGAGATAATCTATGACTTTTGCATGTGTAATCCTCCCTTTTTTGCCAATCAGTTGGAAGCCAAGGTAAATATCCTTTCCTTTAAAGTAATTGAATATTTATCTAAGTTTGTCTTGCTTGCAAATTTGGAAGCTGTATCTGGATGCTTTTGTAATCAAGCACCTGAAAACCCAATTCAGATTGACTTTTAACAAGAAAGAAAGTTTATTGGCTCATACATCTGAGAGATCCAGCAGTAGTGTCCACTTTAGAAATAATTTGATCAAGGGGATCAAAATAGCATCAAAGCCAAGGCTCTGTTTTTCCAGGTTTCTCTTGGCTCTGACCACAGCCTTGGTTGTTTCTGTTCTCAGGCTGGTTTACTTGTGGCAGAGTAATATTTGCAGAGGGGCGAGAGGGAGGAGAGAGGGCTTTTCTCCCCAGACCATTACACTTTAGGGTTTCTTCTGATTGGACCTATTTAGGTCACAGTGTAGTCCTGCTTTGGGTTTATTGGCTTATGGAGGCGCTTAACTGTTTTTACTGCCACCTATAATTTCTTACTTCAAATGAAAAATATATTGCTTATGAATATGGAAAGATACATTGAATTAAAAACAAAGAACCTAATAAAACACTACTATAAAATATTGATTTAACCTATTTTTTTAAAATATTTTTTATTGATATTTTACAGAGAGGAAGGGAGAGAGATAGAGAGCTAGAAACGTCGATGAGAGAGAAACATCGACCAGCTGCCCCTTGCACACCCCCTACTGGGGATGTGCCCGCAGCCAAGGTACATGCCCTTGACCGGAATCGAACCTGGGACCCTTCAGTCCGCAGACCGATGCTCTACCACTGAGCCAAACCGGTTTTGGCAGATTTAACCTATTTTTTAATTTAGTATTTATTTTTGTATTATTTAATTACTGTGTTATTTTCCATATGAACAACTGTAAACCCCCTTTTGCCTCACTTAACACTTGTTATTATTTATCTTAATTATGGCCATCCTAGTGGGTGTTAAGTGGTATCTCATTTTAGTTTTGCTGTGCATTTCTCTGATAGCTAATGGTACTAAAATTTTTTTCATGTGCTTATTGGCCGTTTGTGTATCTTCTTTGGAGAAATAACTATTCAGATCCTTTACCTAAGCATTCTTATTTAGAACTAGATTACAGCAAAGATTTGGTCTTAAGGTATAAAATTTTTCACCAGTGTTTTTTGTTGTATTTCAGGGAGTAAACTCTCGAAATCCTCGAAGACCTCCACCTAGTTCGGTAAATACAGGAGGTATCACAGAGATCATGGCAGAAGGAGGCGAATTAGAGTTTGTTAAAAGAATCATCCATGACAGTTTACAACTTAAAAAGAGATTGCGGTAAGTTGGTTAATACGATAATGGGAATATTTTCCCCGAGTAATTCCAAAGGAAATCATGCCACTTAGAGTAAATGTAATCACTGATGTCTAAAGAACAAACAAAAATTGAAAAGGAAGCACATTTTACAGTATGCAGAGACCCTGTTTCTAAGGATGGTCATGCCTTTAATTGATTTGCATTTCCTGTAGTCATCTATACTACATGGATTGGAAGGAAGAAAATACCATATGATTGTATTGCTTTTATTTTGGTACTGTGATGGAATAAAACAGATTCAAATATGGCTTTTGATTAGAAAACAGATGGGTTCAAATCTGCCCCATGAACCAGATAAATTAGTTGCCTAGTCCTTGAAACAATTATGTTCTTGGAATCAAGTCTCCCAAACAATGACAGATGTGAGGACATTGAGCTATCAAGAACTTAATGAAGGGAACCTGAGATGACTAACCAGTTCCAGAGGAGATTTAAGGCTATTCCTTTTTAAAAGCTAATTATTTCAGGCAACACACCTGTTATTAAGCAGCATAAGGTACCCCAAAAAAGCTATTTGCCAAAACCGGTTTGGCTCAGTGGTAGAGCGTCAGTCTGCGGACTGAAAGGTCCCGGGTTCGATTCTGGTCAAGGGCATGTACATTGGGTGCGGGCACATCCCCGGTAGGGGGTGTGCAAGAGGTAGCTGGTCGATGTTTCTCTCTCATCGACGTTTCTAGCTCTCTAGCTCTCTCCCTTCCTCTGTAAAATATCAATAAAATATATTTTGCCCAAACCGGTTTGGCTCAGTGGATAGAGCATCGGCCTGCGAACTGAAATAAAATATATTTTTTTTAAAAGCTATTTGTCTCATTTGAATTCTCACCTTGCTAAGTATTGTTGAAATGATGGATAACGCAGTAGTTCAAAACTAAAAGGTTTTCAACCCTAGAATTTAGCTTTGGGACATACAGAAGATTTTAAAATATATATATTTTATTGATTTTTTTACAGAGAGGAAGAGAGAGGGACAGAGAGTTAGAAACATCGATGAGAGAGAAGCATTGATCAGCTGCCTCCTGCACACCCCCCACTGGGGACATGTCCGCAACCAATGTACATGCCCCTGACCGGAATTGAACCTGGGGCCTTCCAGTCCGCAGGCTGACGCTCTATCCACTGAGCCAAACCGATCTTGGCTGGAAGATTTTTTTTTTAATTGTGATAAAATGTAATAACAAAATTAAACATCTTAACCATTTTTAAAGTATGCAGATTAGTAGTGTTAAGTACATTCATATTGTTGTGCAACTAATCTCCAGAACTCTTTCTTCTTGGAAAAGTAAAACTATACACATTAACAGTTTACCATTCCTCTCCCCTGAGCCCCTGGCCACCAGCATTCTACTTAAAAAAAATTTTTTTTTTACTATATCTTTATTGATTTCACAGAGGAAGGGAAAGGGAAAGAGAAACATCAATGTTGAGAGAAAATCATTGATCAGCTGCTTACTATATGTCCCCTAATGGGGATCAAGCATGTGCCTCTAACCGAATCGAACCTGGGACCTCTCAGTCTGCAGGCCTACGTTCTATCCACTGAGCCAAACCGGCCAGGGCAGCATTCTGTTTTTTATCTCTATGAATTTGATTGTTGTAGGTACCTGATATAAATAGAGTCAAGTAGGTTTTGTCCTTTTGTGACTGGCTTCTTTCACTTAGCATCATGTTCTCAGTGTTCATCTATGTTATAGAGTGTGTCAGAATTTCCTTTTTTAAAAAAAAAAAAATATTTTTTTACTGATTTCAGAGAGGAAGGGAGAGAGATACATCAATGTGAGAGAGAATCATTGATTGGCTACTTCCTGCATGCCCCACACTAGAGATCGAACCCGCAACCCTGACCTGGTCATGGGCCCTGAGCAGGAATCAAACTGTGACTTTCTGGTCTATGCTCAACTACTGAGCAACACTGGCTGGGTGTTTTGTTTGTTTGTTTTGTTTTTAGAATTTCCTTTTTCAGGCTGAATAATATCTTACTGTATGTATATACAGTTTTTTCCCCCATTCATCTGTTGATGGACAGTTGGGTTGCTTTGGCTGTTGTGGATAATGTTGCTATGTATGAACAGGGTGTTCATGGATGAACAGTCAAAAGTTGGGGAAGGGAGTGGGGGGGGTAAAAGTAGTCAATGGGGGGAAGGGGAACATTTATACTTTCAACAATAAAGATAATTTTAAAAAGAATTTTTTAAAATATATGTTTTTATTGATTTAAGAGAGAGAGAGGAAGAGAGAAGGGTGAGAGAGAAACATTGATGAGAGGGAAACATCTATCAGCTGCCTCTTGGACACACCATACTGGGGACTGAGCCCATAACCCCTGCATGTGCCCTGACCAGGTATGGCACCTGCGCGACCCCTTAGTGCACAGGGCCATGCTCATGAATGAACCACACTAACCAGGGCTCAAAATACTTGTTTTGAAACCTGCTGTTTCAGAGGAATTGCTAAATTCTATAAAGAGTAGAATGCTACTTTCATCATTAAAATAGTATAATGGGTTCAAAGTCTCCTGGGTAACTAGATCTTTCTTTTGTTCATTTTTTTTCTACTTGCATTTTGATTAGTTGTCACAGGATGCCTGTTGAAAGTAGCTGGGATCTGTTAGAAATTTTAGTACACCCAGTTACCTCTGCTTTTTAAGTATGCTCATACAACCTGGTTTTATTTATTTATTTATTTTAAAATATATCTTTATTGATTTCAGAGAGGAAGGGAGAGGTAGAGAGAGACAAACATCAATGAAAGACAATCATTGATCACCTGCCTCCTGTAGATCCCACACTGGGGATTAAGCCCGAAACCTGGGCTTGTTGCCCCTATCAGAAATCAAACTGTGACGTCCTGGCTCAACCACTGAGCCACGCTGGCCGGACGGGCATTATTGGCTTTCCTTCATCTCCTGAGGAAGTTTATAGTGTCTTTTTTTGCCGCTGTTCTAGCCTATTTCTTGGCTTCTGGTGACTGATCTAATCTGTTAAGGAATGTTAATTTAAAAGGAAAGGTGTTAACCTATTTTATACATTACTATGTGAGCACTAATTGCCCTTAATTTATTTTTCTTCATCTTGTTCCTGACATACCAAAGGCTTTAAAAATTCATTTTGATTCTCTATTTATGCACTGTCTTAAAAGGTGCATATTACTTATCATCCAAACATTTTAAAACCACCAAATGAAACTGATTATGCTGTAGGTAAATTTACCCAGGTTTTATGTTTAAAATAGTTTAGGTAGAACAATTATTTCTTTGTATTTTCAAAGGGGAAAGGATTGATGAAACAGAAATAGAGGCAGTCACTTGTTGAACCCACAAACAATGAAAACAACATATTGGTTAATACACTCTACTTCTAAAGCAATATAATAATATATCTCCTTAATCTGTAATTTCTCTTTAAAAATAATGTGGCTCTAACCTGTGTTGTTCAGTGGTTAGAAGGTTGGCCTTTGCCAGAACCGGTTTGGCCCAGTGGATAGAGCATCAGCCTGTGGTGTGAAGGGTCCCAGGTTCGATTCTGGTCAAGGGCATGTACCTTGATTGCAGGCACACCCCAGTGGGGGTGTGCAAGAGGCAGCTGATTCATGATTCTCTCTCATCGATGTTTCTAACTCTCTATCCCTCTCTCTTCCTCTCTGTAAAAAAATCAATAAAAAAATATATTTTTTTAAAAAAAGAAGGTTGGCCTTTGCACCAGAGGGTCAAGGGCTCATGCTGTGGGAGGCAACTGATCCATATGTTTCTCTCATGTCAATGTTTCTCTTTCTACTCTCTCTCTAACCTTCCTCCTCTTCCACTTCTTTAAAAATCAATGGGGAAAATATCCTCACTTCTTGGGAGAGGGTTAAAAAAATAAATAATGTGCAGTTAGATGCATTTCAAATGACATAGCAGAAATTGTGAAAAATGCAGGATACAGAGTATCTATTGCTACTATAACTAAACTGTTATAAACTAGAAAGAAATGTGTGAAACATTACTAGATTAACTATTCTTTATGTATATTTTAAGGTATAAGATATATCACATTTAGAAATTTATGTACTTAAATGTTTTATTGAAGTATAACTTGCATATAGTAAAATTCTTCAATTTTAAGTGTACAATTTCATGACTTTTGACACGAGTATGTAATCACCTCCACAATCAAGACGTAGAACATTTCCATCACCATAGCAGGTTCCCTGGTGCTCCTTTACCCCTCCCAGCCTCTAAGGACCACTGATCACTTTGTCACAGCGTTTTGGCCTGTTTTAGACTCTCGTATAAATGAATCATATGGAATGTAGATTTTTGTGTCTGGCTTTGTGTTGTAAATGCTTTTAATTTTCTACATATTATGATGTTTTGGCGTCTTGAAAATCTTTCTGGGTGGAGAGAAACTGCCCCTTCTTGGACTAGCCAATTTTTACAGATAGCAAAGGACCCAGATTGAGCCTGCCTTTGATATGCAAGCTAAAGACGATCTGGTATTTATTTTTATTTTTATTTTTAAAAAATATTTTATTGATTTTTTTTACAGAGAGGAAGGGAGAGAGAGAGAGAGAGAGAGAGAGAGAGAGAGAGAGAGCGAGCTAGAAATGTCGATGAGAGAGAAACATCTACCAGCTGTCTCTTGCATACCCCCTACCGGGGATGTGCCCGCAACCAATGTACATGCCCTTGACCGGAATTGAATCTGGGACCTTTCAGTCCGCAGACCAACGCTCTACCACTGAGCCAAACCGGTTTTGGCGACGATCTGGTATTTATAATGAAATATTATTCAGCCATAAAAAAGAATGAAGTTTTGCCTCTGGCAACGTGGATGGACCTAAAGCAGGGGTGGGCAAACTTTTTGACTCAAGGGCCACCATGGATTCTTAAACTGGACCGGAGGGCCGGAACAAAAGCATGGATAGAGTGTTTGTGTGAACTAATATAAATTCAAAGTAAACATCATTACATAAAAGGGTATGGTCTTTTTCTTTTTCTTTTTTTTTTCTCAATAGTTTAGAACAGCCGAAAGGTCCGGCCCGCGGGCCGTAGTTTGCCCACAGCTGACCTAAAGGGTAGTGAAATAAGTCTTGGTCTGTTTCTAATGATTGATTTTTTTAGTCCTGGTTGTGAGTTATTTTTCTGCTTCTTTTAATAACTCATAATTTTTAATGGATGCTACATATTGCAAAGCTTATGATTTAGGATACTGTGTTTCATTTTGTTTCTTTAAAAGAATGTTGGACTGTTCTGATTGGGTGGCTCAGTGATAGGAGTGTCCTCCTGGACACCAGAAGGTTGGGGATTTGATTCCTAGTCTGGGCACATACATTGATCGGTTGCCTCCTGCACGCCACTCCTGGGAATTAAGCTCACAACTTGGGCATATGCCCGTGACCAGAATCGAACCTGGGACTCTTCAGTCTGCAGGCCCACACTCTATCCACATAGCAAACCAGCAAGGGTTATTTTTATGCTTTCTTAAATTACTTGTGATTAGTTTGATCCTTTTGAGTCTTGCTTTTAAGCTTCAGTGGGGTGTATAGAATAGCTCTTAGCCCCATTACAAAACCAGTCTGCTTTCCAGAACTCTACTACCGTAGATACCCCTTTTATTAAGAAAGGCTTTCTACTCACCCTAGTAGAACCACACACTAGTCCCAGCTCTGCCTGGGCTCCATTCAGTTACGGCTGTCTGAGAGTTCGTTCTCTAGCTTCATAGAGCTCCAACCCACATGTGCAGATAGTAACTACTCTGCAAAATATTCTAGGAGCTCCTCTACGGATGCCAGAATTCTGTTTCTGTGCAGCTCCTTCCTCTTTCGTATTTTGCTATTCAGATCCTTACCACTTAGCCTCTCTGAACTCCAATATTTAGCTCAGCAATTCAGCAAAATTCTTGGGCTCTGTTTGAATTTCCCTACCCTGCATTGCAGCTTGGAAATTTCCTTCAGTCAGTAAGCTCTGGCAAATGTAGGACTCACCTGGATTGTTTCTCTCTGAGATCATAGGTCTTTACTGCAGTTGTCCAGTGGCTGAAAAACAGTTCTTTTATATATTTGTTCAGTTCCTAGTTGTTTATGTTTAAAGGGCAATTTCCATAGTAATTAATTCTTCATAGGCTAAAGAGAAATCCAGTATAAAGTTTATACTTTTCATAGTTTTTTAGAATAATCAGAAGAAATAAATTTTGTTCTTTTAACTTTCAACTAGTTCACTCCATCTTCTCTGCAGTCCTTTTCTGAATTTGTATTTTCTATAGGAGATATTGATTTCATGTTCTGTTAGAACTCTAGTGTAACATGTATCCCAGTTAAAGCCTCTCAAAATACAGGTTCATGGTAGATTTTACAATTTCTCTTAATAGTGGGAAGGGGTGTTTATACAGTACATGGGTTTGTTATTATTATTATTATTATTATTATTATTGAGGTATAATTGATACACATTGTATTAGTTTCAGGTATATATGTCTTTATTGTTATTTATTAACTAATTTCTGTCCTAAGGCTAAATGGCCTGTTTTTTGAGCATTACAGGTGAGACCTCACTCCCCCCCCCCTTTTTTTTTTAATCCTCACCTGAAGATATGTTATTGATTTTAGGAAAAGGGAGCAAGAGAGAGAGAGACAGTATGAGAGAAACATCAATCGGTTGCCTCCAGGTGCATCCTGACCAGGTATCAAAACCACAGCCTAGGTATGTGCCCTGATCTGGAATCAAGGCACATATCTTTCTGGTGTATGGGATGATGCTAACCGAATCACCCAGCTGGGACGGACCTCTCTCTCTTTCACTCACCTTATAAATATAGGGTATTCTGCCCGGTTGGACCTCTCTCTCTTTCACTCACCTTATAAATATAGGGTATTCTGCCCGGTTGGCGTGGCTCAGTGGTTGAATGTTGATCTACAAACCAGGAGATCACGGTTTGATTCCCAGTTAGGGCACATGCTCAGGTTGCAAGCTCTAGGCAACTGATCAATGATTCTCTCTCATCATTGATGTTTCTCTCTCTCTCTTTCCCTTCCTGTTTGAAATATATATATATTCAAGGAATAGAGTTAGAAACATCCATCAGCTGCCTCCTGCACACCCCCTACTAGGGATGTGCCTGCAACCAAGGTACATGTCCTTGACTGGAATCGAACCCAGGACCCTTCAGTTCACAGGCCGACATTCTATCCATTGAGCCAAACCAGTTTCGGCAATAAAAATATATTAAAAACAACCTGAAAAAACAGATATAGGGTGTCCCAAAAAGTGTATGCACATACTTTGAATGATTATAGAGGCAGTGTTTATTTTTATTTATTTATTTTTTTAAATATATTTTATTGATTTTTTACAGAGAGGAAAGGAGAGAGATAGAGAGCCAGAAACGTCGATGAGAGAGAGACATCGACCAGCCGCCTCCTGCACACTCCCCAACTGGGGATGTGCCCGCAACCAATGCACATGCCCTTGACCGGAATCGAACCCGGGACCCTCCAGTCCGCAGACCGACGCTCCACCACCGAGCCAAACCGGCCTCGGCTTGGCAGAGGCAGTGTTTATTAAAATACATTTCATTTCCAGAATTGAGCTATCAGCTGTTAAGTGTGTATTACATTTTTTTGTGCACACTCTGTATATAACAGCCCTAAATCACTGGAGAGGCTTAGTGGATTCATGTGTATTGGGGTTTTTTAGTGTTTTGTTTGTTTTTCAGTTGCTTTGTGCTTATTTTCTTTGGTTAGATTTGTTCTTTGTCTACATATAATTCTTGTTGTTGTCACTTGTACCTTAATTCAGTATTTGTTTGCTGCTGTTCTCATCATGTTCACTTGAATAATTCATAATTTAAAAATATAACCACATATGCCGAAACCGGATTGGCTCAGTGGATAGAGCGTCGGTCTGCGGACTGAAGGGTCCCAGGTTCGATTCCAGTCAAGGGCATGTACACTGGTTATGGGCACATCCCCAGTGGGGGTGTGCAGGAGGCAGCTGGTCGATGTACCTCTCTCATCGATGTTTCTGGCTCTCTATCCTTCTCCCTTCCTCTCTGTGAAAAATCAATAAAATATATATTCTTTAAAAGATTGTAGAAATGGCATAATTATAAAAATATATATATATATATATCTCCATCTCCACTTAGCCCTGGCTGGATGGCTCAGTTGGTTGGAGCATCTTCCTGCACACCCAAAAATGGTTTCAGGTTCCATTCCTGGTCCGGGAACCAATCAGTGTTTCTCTCTCACATCAATGTTTTCTCTCTCCTTTTCTCCCTCCTTCCTTTCTTCTTGATCTAAAATGAATAAAGATATCCTTAGGTGAGGATTACAAAAAAGTAACCACATAAACAGTGTTTACTTGTCTGGCTGTCCCCTCCAGATGGTACAGCTGTATGCTGGGGAAGAAATGCAGCCTTGCTCCTCTGAAGGAAGAACTTCGGGTGCAAGGGGTAAGCCTTCCTCATTACTGTTCTTGGTGGTAGTTGGAGTATAGGATTTCATTTACACCTTAAATCTTTAAATGGGTTTTTTTGTTCTTGCTTTTTTAATTTGGGGGCCAAAAGGACTTTTCACAAAATATTTAAATAAGGCCTTGTTTGACAGTTGCTTATAACAAAGAAAAAGTGGGAAGCAGGATGAGTAGAATGTCAAGAGAAAAACTAAAAATTTTAAAAACCTGGTGTTGCCTGGCTGGTGTTGCTCAGTGGATTGAACATCGTCCCATGTACCAAGAGGTCACTGGTTCGATTCCCGGCCAGGGCACATGCAGGCTGCATGCTTGATCCTCAATGAGGGCATGTAGGAGGCAGGAGGCAGCCAATTGATGTTTCTCTCCTAGCAATCTTTCTCTTCTCCCTCTCTAAAATAAATTTTTAAAAATATATAAAACAATCTGGTGTCTAACTGCCACATCT
Source organism: Vespertilio murinus (assembly GCA_963924515.1). Lineage (NCBI taxonomy): Eukaryota > Metazoa > Chordata > Mammalia > Chiroptera > Vespertilionidae > Vespertilio > Vespertilio murinus. The sequence goes on along the minus strand of OZ004718.1, from coordinate 34,020,988 downwards.
GATTCCTTTATAACTGCAGAAACTCAAGGCTACGCACCTTAAGAAAATTAAGTCTGGGTTATGTGTCTAGTTATCAAAAAACACCTAGAACCAGACGATCCTCAGTATGTTTGTGTCACTCTGTGGTGCAATTCACATGAGGTCCGCCCCTTGCTTCCGTTTTAAAAAGCATGTGGTGGGTAAATACTCTCCCACCCCTCTCATCACCCGGCCCAGTGTATGGCATTTTGGCATGAGTAAGCCTGAGCAGAGAGATCAGATGGGGGTCAGTGGTAGAAGCTGTTTCTGATTTCTGGTTTCTCTAACATTCTACTTATCCTATGTTCCCTACCCCACTTTTTCTTTGTTAAAATTATAACAGCTACAAAGTCATTTCATTTTCTTAAAATCTGATAGACAAAAGGGAGACTGTACAGGTGTGTCTAGTCATTTGGTGGCGTTCTTTCTCACAAAAAGAAAACAAAAAACCATTCAAATCATTTTACCAATGCTTCTTTGAAGGGCTGTGTTTTGGATGTTTCATATATTTGGATCTCAGGCCAGAACTATTAAATTTTTTCTAACGTTTTATGGGAGGGGAAAATGCCACAACTTTGTTGAGAAATAATTTACTCATTGATTACTAGGCAGCTATGCATAACTGTTTTGGGGCACAATTTCACATGAAGCAGCGGCCAGAAACGTACTGGTAGAATGACTTCAGTTTGATGAGATGCTGTGTTTGTTGGTTTCAGGTTCCTAAAGTCACCTACACTGAATTCTGTCAAGGTCGGACAATGAGATGGGCCTTAGCTTGGAGTTTTTATGATGACGTAACCGTACCAGTAAGTACAGACCTTTGGTGGGTTTTGTAGGTCATAAATGAACTAAATCTTTGCTTTCCTGTTTTTCTTAACTGTGTTTTTCTTAACTGTGCTCCACATGTTTGCATCAGAATGAAAAGTGGTTGTAAACATGACACAGCCCTGGAAGGCTGACCATGGTAACTCTGGAGCCTTTTTCATGGTTTGGTACAAGACAGTGATTCTTTCTCAGTAAACAAATTAATTGGAAATGTATCTTTTAGAAATTAAAAAGACAGATAATATAACTTATAGAAATACCTTGCAGATATAAGTATTCTGTTGGACATTCCTTATAAATTTAATGGGCCCTGGCTGGTGTTGCTCAATGATTAGAGCATTTGGCCCATGCACCAAAGGGCTATGGGTTCATTGATTAGAGCATTTGGCCCATGCACCAAAGGGCTATAGGTTCAATTCCCAGTCAAGGGCATGTACCTGGGTTGCAGGTTTAATACCTACCCCTGGCTGAGGTGTGTGCAGGAGGTAATCAGTCGATGTGTCTCTCTGAAGTTGATTTTTTGTTCTCTCTTCCCTTCTCAAACTCTTTCTCTCTTTCCCTCTTTTCCTTCCCCCCTCCTGCTCCCTCCCTTCTACTCTAAAAATCAATGGAAAAAAATAAATCAGGTGAGGATTAACAACAAAAAATTTAAATAGAGGTCTCTTTTCCTTTACTCACTGTTGGTTTTCTACAGTACCTATCTCTTCAGGTTCCTGGTTGAATTTAGAAATTTGCCATTTGGGGTTTGATTTGTAACACTTAGAACCCTTCACTAAAGTGATCCCTATCTTGGCTTTAAGATTTGAACTAGAGCCGAAACCGGTTTGGCTCAGTGGATAGAGCGTCGGCCTGCGGACTGAAGGGTCCCAGATTCAATTCCAGTCAAGGGCACGTACCTTGGCTGCAGGCACATCCCCAATAGGGGGTGTGCAAGAGGCAGCTGATCGATGATTCTCTCTCATCGATGTTTCTAACTCTCTTCCTCTCTCTTCCTCTGTAAAAAATCAGTAACATATATTTTTAAAAAAAGATTTGCACTGGAATATTGATCAATTTTTAATCTAGGTGATAGGTCATTATTCTATTCTTTCTACTTTGTGTATGCTTGAGCTTGAACATTTTTGTAGTAGAATGTTTTACAAAGTGATTTGTTCCACAAACCTCCTTGTCCTATGTGCTGCTCTATGTAAAAGAAAAGTGCGAATTTGCAAGATTGAGTAAATTCTCTGGGCTGTATTGAGAAGTCATAATAGAATAGCATCTGCCCAGCCTGCTGTGGCTCAGGGGTTGAGCATCGACCTATGAACCAGGAGGTCACGGTTTGCTTCCCAGTAAGGGCATATGCCCCCATTGCCCTTTCCCAGCCTGTCCCCACGCCCCAGCCCAGGCCTTCCTTGCCTATAGCCTCCTGCCTTACGTTTATGCGCACTAGGCTGTCTTTGCTCCTCCCGCCCATAGTATTGGTGGAGGCCTGCTACCTGGTCCTTCAGGTCTCTAGTCCCTTACCCATACAATAGGGTCGTCCTCGGTGCTCCTCTCCAAATGTGTTGGCTGCTGTGGTCTCTAAAATCATCTTAAATGTTGCTGTGTCTCTAACCCTCTTTCCTCCTCTAATAGGGCAGAGGAGTAGAGACATGCAGAAGTACAAGACAATTTGTGGATGTTTCTGAATACATGAGCTCGAATTTGAAACTGAGCTTGTCCTTCCTAATATTCTGCTGGTTTGAAAAGTGTCCCAGTCACTTTGGTTTGAATGGCCTGAGCCATGGAAGCCTAGATCCGTTTCTGTACAATGACTACAGCAGGATAGGTAGAGATTAGAGTTTGAAATACTCACTGGTTACAAAGATGTTTCTGCTTTTTGGACCTCCCTCCCTTATCTTTCATCTTCTAGAATACCAGGGCTTTAACACCAAATTGTTAAAAATCATTACTGATGCCTTGGGTTATTCCGATGCAGACACTGTAACGGCTGCCCCAAATGCTTTCTGTGTAACTCGCTTCCCACGTGTGCTGGCGCCGCGGTGGAAGAGCTAACGGTGAGCCCTGGCACTCTTCACGTCATCTCGGGGACCAGGGTTGCCCTCGCCTTCTTGGAGTAGTAGCTATTTTAGATCAGAGTATCAAAGGGCACTATGTTTCTGTGTTAGCAAAATCAGCTGACTTTGAAAAGGAACCTTCTGAGCTTCCCTCCTTGCTTTTCTGTCTTTTAGGCCATCCTTGAGCCCAATTCGTAGTTTTAACCATCACAGAATGCCTGTTGCTAAGGGTCTCAGATTTCTTCCATGCCAGCGTCCTCATCCCTCCCCAGCACTAACCCAGCCCAAAGCTGTTAGAATGCATTCCCAAGTGTTCCATTAGCGCACTTAGGCTGCTACGGGGAAAGGCAGTCTCTGATTTGTGGTTACCCAGCAACAGTGTCTTAGCACTGGAGCCCGTGACCGGCAGCTGCTTTCCCAGGGGTAGCCAGGGCGCTCCTGAGGTGTTCAGTGGGCCGTCCTCTTAGTTCACCTCCCCTCTGCTGGACCTTTCCGCACCCCTTTCCTTTTCAAAGGAGTTTCTATCGCCTGATTTCCCTTCTTGCTCCTGTGGTGGCTGGGGAAGGAAGAGGATGCTGCTTTAGAGGAGGAGAGGAAGCCAGGAACTAGAGCTAGCTAGGCAGAAATATTGACCTACTTTCCAGCCCCCCAGCCCCAGTCCGGCCTTTTTAGGGTAGATGTGTGAGTTACTATGGCAACTTCTGTTTTCACTTATCTCAGACCTGACTCCTTTCTGTTGGTGCTGAACGGTGAAAAATTCTAATTCACTGCTCATTCAGTGCCTACACTAAGCCCATTGCTTTTGTCTGTATTTATTTTAGTAACAAGATGAGGAGTCCTAGTGTTGATAGAATTTTGTACAATCATTTTTGACTGATGATGAATGTAAGGAAGCATCTTGTAAAGACTGCTCTTACAGAATTTTAACAAGCCACTTAGAATTCCTTTGTCCCAGATTCTCTTCTAATTGCTTCAGGCGTTATTTTAGCTTAGCTTTCAGAAGCTAGATTCTTGCTAAAAAAAAAAAAAAAGGAATGTGGCTCTTGCAAGTTGTGCACTCTTGGTGTAAGCATTGCAACTCTAGTTTTAAAAAATTCTTCCTTTGTATTCAAGATATTCCCTGGGACTTTCCTGCCTAGAGAGTAATAAGCAGAGGACCTTTGGGAGATCAGATGGAGGGAAGGGGGCACAGTACAAGCTGCCTCCTGCACGCCCCCTACTGGAGACCCAGCCCACAACCCCAGCATGTGCCCTGACCAGGAATCGAACCTGTGATTCTCAATCCCTGAGCCACAGAGGCCAGGCTCCATACACTTTCACACTAGTACCAGATAGATTAGGGATTCCTTTTAGGTATCCCAGAGGATGTCAGCTGGGGACAGACATCAGGTTGGTACATTAGGCCTCACTCTCATTTTATCCAGAGATTATCTTATCTGCTTTTAGCAATTTTATGTATCGATTATATTTGTTAAAAGGATTCACTGTTAAGAAATGGTTTGAGCTGAAACCGGTTTGGCTCAGTGGATAGAGCGTCGGCCTACGGACTGAAAGGTCTCAGGTTCGATTCCGGTCAAGGGCATGTACCTTGGTTGCGGGCACATCCCCGGGTGTAGGGGGTGTGCAAGAGGCAGCTGGTCGATAATTCTCTCTCATTGATGTTTCTAACTCTCTATCCCTCTCTCTTCCTCTTTATAAGAAATCAATAAAATATATATATTTTTTAAAAGAAATGGTTTGAAAACCAGTACTGTATCAAGTTATTCATTATAAAATAGATATGATGATTAGGGAGCTGAGCTCTTGAGCAAAACCAAAGTTAAGGACGCTCTTCTTATTTACTTATTCATTGTGGTAATACCAAAGACACGATGATGATTAGTTTTATGGGAGAGAAAAAACATGAAGGATTGATTCAGAATTGTGTGTAAATGCAAAAATGAATGGTAGGGACCAGAATGGTTGAAAGGGTTCAGAAAAGGCAGCAATTCAAGCTGGGCTTATTAGGGATGACTTCATGGAGGAGAAATTGTTGTTGTCTGACTCATAGTTGGTGCTCAGTAAGTATTTTCCTGAATGTGGAAAGGAATGATGTAGAGCAAGCATGTCAAACTCGCGGCTCACGGGCTGCATGGGGCCCACGACGAATATTTTTGTGGCCCAGCCAATATAACGGTATGTAAGAAACGTTTAATAAAATTTTCAACCGAAACTGGTTTGGCTCAGTGGATAGAGCGTCAGCTGCAGACTGAAAGGTCCCAGGTTCTATTCCGGTCAAGGGCATGTACCTTGGTTGCGGGCACATCCCCAGTGGGGGGTGTGCAGGAGGCAGCTGATTGATGTTTCTCTCTCGTTGATGTTTCTAACTCTCTATCCCTTTCCCTTCCTCTCTGTAAAAAATCAATAAAAAGTGTATATATATATATATATATATATATATATGAAGTTAAAATTTTTTGTAACTTAATTTTTACAATATCCTGTTATACATAACTATTAATAACGAACTATAGTGTTTGATAATGACTGATTACTATAATTGCGTTGCATTCATTTCCCTTACACGCCTTACATGCAGGCGCACCATTTCTCTCCACTAATATTAGCATCAAATATTTTTTAATTAATTAATTTATCTTTCCTTTTTTTCCATTTTTTATTAAGGTATTATATGTGTACATATCTTACCATTGCCCCCACCCACTCATACACGCCCTCCCTCCCCAGAGTTTTGCGTCCATTGGTTACGCTTATATGCATGCATACCAGTCCTTCAGTTGATCCCTTATCTCCCCCAGATCTCCCTAACCACACTCCCCCCCCCCCCCCCCCGCTGTAATTTAGCAGCAGACACCTTAGCAGTTGATTGCCATGTCATTAGTCTTGTAATGACTGTTTGGTGGGTGCAACAGGAAATCTTCGCTGTCGGAGAATAAGAAAAAGATTTATTTGAGTTATGCTTATTAATTTCTGCAGTTATTCAGTGTCTGGTAAGTTAATGTTCAAGAAAAATATTAATTTTTATTAAAATGTTCTATTATTTTATGTTAACAATCACTCATTTATTTCAGCCCTTTCTACTCTTCATGTCTCTATCGAAATCTATGTTTCTCTGAAAATGGAAGCTTTTGATTTTTTGCGGCTCATATAAACTTACATCTTGTTTATTTGGCCTGTGTTAGCCATTGAGTTTGACATGCTTGGTGTAGACCTTGTACTAAGGTGCAACATTGCAAGTAGGACATTAATAGATTTAGTAGATTTGAAGCACTAGATGTAGTCTTTGTTGTTTGAATGGTTTACTTCACACACATTATCATTTTATTGAAAACTGACAACAACTAAGTAAATTGGTGGTATTATTCCTGCTTACTAGATGAATAAACTGGAGGCTCTAAAAAGACAGGTTGGAACCCAGATCAGTGTGACTTCACAGCCTATGCTCTTAGTCACTCTGGTCTCTGCTTTCCAAAGCACTGCTTTTTGTTTCAGCCCGGCGGTGTAATGGCTGCTCATGGAGACCTGCGTCATCCTGATTGCAGGCCTCTCTCTTGTAAGTCACTTGGACTCATCCTTTAGCTCCCATTCTGCTCAACAACTCCTGAGTGTCTGCTTCCTGCCAGTGGGAAGTATAGCTCATTTGGCTCCTTGGAGCCAAATTCTGTCCTTAATTTTCCCTTCCCTCCTATTCACTCCCTATTTTTCTGACTGTACTATCTTCTCCTACATTGGCCCCCACTGACTTATGGTGCTAGAGTCAGAGCTCAGTCTGCTCTCTGTCCGGCCCTTTCCTCAGACTTCCCTCTACTGCAGCCCAGGTCAGTTCCAGTCTGCATAAAGCCTTCTTACCCATTCAGCCCACAGAAATCTCTGGACTTGTATTCTCCATAACCTTCTTTGTGACATGCTTTGTATTGGTAATTTGTTTAACGCTGGCATGGTGGATCACACCAAAACTATTGCATGGTGTATAGAAAATGCCTTTTGTGAGCTGGCCTCTACCTAGCTTTATGTTGAGCAGGTTACTTAACTTCGCTAAGCTTCAATTTCCTCACTTATAAAATGGGAATTAAATAATAATACCTACCAATTAGGGTTTTGAGAATTAAATGTACTTAACACAGTACCTGTAAAATATACTGTATTGTCATTTCCCACCATCTCCCCATATTTAATGTTCTAGTAATGTCGTGCTACTATTTTCTGAGGTTCCTTTTTTATTTTATTTTTTACTTAAAGAGAATGTCTAGCCCATCCGGTGTGGCTTAGCAGTTGAGCGTTGGCTTAGGAACCAGGAGGTCGCGGTTTGATTCCTGGTCGGGGCACATGCCCGGGTTGCAGGCTCGACCCCAATGTGGGGTGTGCAGGAGGCGGCCAGTCAATGATTCTATCTCATCATTGATGTTTCTCTCTCTGAAATCAGTAAAAATATATATTTTTTTTTTTAAAGAGAGAGAGAATGTCTAGATAGTCACTAGATAACTAAAAATTGCCTGGAGATTCCTCTCTGACCATCAGACTCCTCACCTATCAAGTTAGTTCGGCTACTACCTTCTATAATGCTTGCCCTGACTCTTCCTAAGCTGCTACTGGGATCCTTCTCCTGTCTTCATCTATGTACTTTGTCCATATTCCCATCATTGTATCTCTTCTGTGGCACCAACCTAGCATAGTGTCTGGTCCTCAAATAATTGTTCAATGAATGAAAATAAAGGAGCAAGTGGTGTGGTAAAGTGCTTCTCAGACTGAGGGACCGGCTACAGCAGAAGACAGTTGTGACAAACCCTGAGCGTCCAGGGGCAATAGAGAAGTTCCAGAAAGCAGTCAGTGTTCATGAAATCTCCTCTCTTTAAAATCTATTTGAATTTTGGCCTGGCCAGTGTGACTTGACAGTTGAGTGTTGACCTAGGACCCAAGAGCGTCACCAGTTTGATTCCCAGTCAGGGCACACACCGGGTTGTGAACTCTGTCCCCAGTGGGTTTGCAGGAGGCAGCCAGTCGATGACTTCCTCCCTCATCAATGTTTCTTCTATCTCTATTCCTCTTCCTTTCTTTTTCTCTAAAAATCAATAAAAATATGTTTTTTAAAAGAAAAGAAAATCTATTTGAATTTTGTGTTCTATTTCATAATATATGTTTTTATTTTCACTTTTTAAAAGTTAAATAATTTTACTATTGAGTCAAATTGACAGTCTGAGAAGATACACTATATTTATCATTTGGTTTCATTGCTATTTTTACAAAGTATGACACAAGTAATAAGGTTAATTTTTTAAATAATAAAAAAGGTTAATTCTATTTTTTATAGAATTATTTCTTATTCTTTTTTATTTTATTTATTTATTTTTTTACATTTCTCTTCCCAAAATGCAACTTACAGAATTAACTACAATGCTACATTAGTATGTAATCTTTTTTTTTTCTTCTTTTTGGATTGTTACTTTTTATTGAGTTACTAGAGGCCCAGTACATGAAAATTCATGCACTGGAGAGGGAGTCCTTCAGCCCGGCCTGCCCCCTCTCACAGTCCGGGAACCCTCAGGGGTGGAAGGCAACGCCCTGTCACACCTCTGCTGCTGCCACCGCCGGCAGTGGAAGCCTTGGCCAGTTCTAGTTACCTGAGCCTTGGGCAGCCCTGGGCAGCTGGGCAGCCACCATCTGAGGCTGGCCTGCGCCTCTGGCCGACCCTGGAGGGCTAAGGGGAATGGGGGACTCCAGAGGCAGGCGCACAGAGCTGAGGGGACTGGGCGCTGCCATCTTGTGACTGTGGGTGCCGCCATCTTTGAGGGTGTGGCAGTCAATTAGCATATTCCCTTATTGGCTGTGGGTGCTGCCGTTTTGCCAGGTGTGAGGGTCAATTAGCATATTCCCTATTTATTATATAGGATAACTTGACCTGTGCAGGTTCATTGGTACCAGTCACCCCAAACCCTCCCCCAAGGTAGTAGGTCTTACATTTATTCTATTGCTGTTTATTAAACCATTTTATTTGGGTTTCAGTTTCTAATTATTTTTAATTCCTAAAGGAACTCTCTTTTTGGAGTTTAGGGTTTTTGTTAAAATTGCTTTCAAAGCCCACATAGCTAATTTGAAATATTATCCAAAATAGAATACCTCTGTGCTTTAAAAGTGGGTTTGATTTTTTTTTTAAATAGCTGGAAGGTATTTCTTAAAACTATTACATGGTTTTTTTTCTTTTAAAAAAATATATTTTATTGATATTTTACAGAGAGGAAGGGAGAGAGATAGAGAGCTAAAAACGTCGATGAGAGAGAAACATCCACCAGCTCTTGCACACTCGCAACCTATGTACATGCCCTTGACTGGAATCGAACCCGGGACCTTTCAGTCTGCAGACCGACGCTCTATCCACTAAGCCAAACCGGTTTCGGCTATTGCATGGTTTCTTAAAGTAATGTAATAACTGGCCCTTCAAGGAGACTATTTTAAGGCAAAGACTTCCCTTGAATATGAACATATTGTTTGACTTAAATGTTTATTTAAGAATCAATTTTGCCCAGCCAGTGTGATTCAACAGTTAAGCATTGACCCAGGAACCAAGAGGTGGAGGGTTCAAGTCCCATTCAGGGCACATGCCTGGGTTGCAGGCTCGATCCCCAGTAGGGGGTGTGCAGGAGGCAGTCGATTGATGATGTTCCTCTCTCATTGATATTTACATCTCTCTATGCCTCTCCCTTCCTCTCTCTCTAAAATATCAATAAAAACATTTAAAAAAATAAAAATCAAGCTTGTGTGATTTATTTATGCCACAGACATCTTGATTTATCTATTAATTTAGAAGTTTCCTGAGGGCAGGAATCATACATTCATTTATTCTATAATTTTTTAGCAATATATGGTAGTTGGCACTTAATACTTATTGAACAGATGTAGTATATCTAAACTACTATGCTTTTTTCCTATCTTCCTTCCTTCATTAGAGAAGAGGAAATTAAATTCAAGGTACTGTTTTGTTTCAGGTTTGTTTTTTTGTATTGATTTTAGAGAGAAAGAGAAAAAAGATGGAGAGACATTGATTTGTTCTAGTTATTTATGCATTCATTGGTGGTTCTTTTTTTTTTTTAATTGATTTTTAAAATATTTTTACAGAGAGGAGGGGAGAGGGATAGAGAGTTAGAAACATCAGAGAGAAAGATTGATCAGCTGCCACCTGCACACCCCCTACTGGGGTGTGCCCACAACCAAGGTACATGCCTTTGACTAGAATAGAACCTGGAACCTTTCAGTCCTCAGGCCCACGCTCTATCCACTGAGCCAAACCAGTCAGGGCACTTTGGTGGTTCTTGTATGTGCCTTGACCAGGATCTTAGAATTATCTTAATTTTTCTAAAGTTTTGATAAATTTTATCAACAAGTAGGAGTCTGTCTGTCTCTTAAAATAAAGTATCTATAACATATCTGGTCTTAGCTGAATCATTTAAAAAAAAACATTTAGTAAGTATTTACTTTAAAAAAATAATTCCCAGCAATGTCTTTTGGCTTATAGTGGAGCTTGAGTCCCTCTAGTGGACAGAGTGTAATTCACTCTCCAAGCTTTCACACACTGTGTCCCCCTCCCCAACTAGGAGGCGGGGCTTAGGTGGTCACTTGATTGGCTTGAACATTAGACAAGATTCACCAGTCCTTCCTTCTCATCTGCCCATGTGATCCTGGTGCCCTGGTCATTGCTAGCATGTGATCTCACAGGCTGTGCCTCACCAGCTTTTCTTTCAAGCTTCAGCAAGTTTAAACTCAGATTACAAGTTGGTGCTTTTTAAGCCATGCAGTTCTTTACAGAGAAGAACACAGTGCCTCTAGCGTCTTTGAGTTCCTTGAAGGCAGTGATTATACAGGCCCATTTGGGCACAAGTAGATTAGGGACATTCACTTACTGGAGGAGTTGTTACATCCTGATAGCCAGAAGCATGGTGTGGCAGCAGAAGGAACCTGGGTTTGAGATTCACATCCTAACACTGCAGTTACTTCCTACGTGACCTTGAGCTGGTTATGTAGTCTCTCTGTCTTAGTTTTCCCTTCTGCAAAATGGGGAGGTGTTAAGCCTATTTTCTAGAGTTATGTATTAAATACATAAATATTAAAAATAAATATGCAGCCCTAGGCAGGTGTCATCCTGTACACCAAAGGGTTTTGGTTTGACCTGAAGTTGGGGCACATGAGGAAAACAACTGATTGGTGTTTCTCTCTCACATTGATGTTTTTCTCTCTGTGTCTCTCTCCCTTACCATCTTTCTAAAAATCAATAGAAACATAGCATTGGGTGAGGATTAATTAAAACACACACACACACCAAAAAAAAAAAAATGTCAAAGAAAAACCTTTGTGTTTTGAGCGCTCTATGATTGATAGCAGAAGTCATGGGAATTTCCCTGAGTTCATTACAATGCGTTCGATTATTTCTATAACTTTCCCCTCTTTTTCCCATTCCTCCTTTTTCTTTCAGTCACCACCAAGTAAGCGAAGAAAATTAGAGAAGCCAAGGAAACCCATCACATTTGTAGTGTTGGAGTCTGTGATGAAAGAATTATCCCTCAAAGCATCATCTTTGGGCTCTGAGACAGTGGAAGAAGGCATAGGAGTTGTGACGACATGGATTGAAAAAATTCTCACTGATCTTAAGGTACCTGGTTATATATATTGGAAAAGTACTTATATCTTTTATTTTATTTTCCTTTAAAAAGGGGGGAGGGTTGTTTTGAGAGTTAAAAAAGTGATTTCCCATAAAATTGTTGTTTTCCTCTAAACAGGTCCAGCATAAACGAGTTCCGTGTGGAAAGGGGGAAGTGAGCCTTTTCCTCACAGCCATAGAAAACTCCTGGATTCATTTAAGGAGAAAGAAAAGAGAACGAGTGAGACAACTGAGAGAAGTTCCTCGAGCTCCGGAGGGCGTCATCCAAGCTCTGGAAGAGAAAAAGTTCGCCCCCGAAGAGTCCGGCAGTAGCCAGGATTTGGCCCAGGGCCCCCCGGAGAGTGCCCTGTGTGGGCCGGCTCCACAGGAAGGCGAGGCAGCCGCTGTGGAGGGCCATGGCCCCATCCAGGATCCGCTTTCCCAGGAAGGAAACCCAGGCCCCGTGGAGGATGAAAGGAGTGAGGAAAAGGGAGACATGGAGGTTTTGGAAGGTTGTGAAGGCTCTAGCAATGGAGCCCAGGACCGAGAGGCTTCTGAGCAGCTCATCAGCGCCGGGTCTGAGAAAGAGAGCCCTCTCCAAGGAGCGGCTGGACGTTACCTTTTCAAGTGTTTGATAAACATTAGGAAGGAGGTCCAGGACGCCTTGGTGGAAATGCACTGGGTTGAGGGTCAGAACAGGGATTTGATGAACCAGCTTTGTACCTATATACGTAACCAGATTTTAAGGCTTGTTGCCAGTTAACTCCAAACTTCTTGCACAGATGGAAAAGTTCTGTAAAGCAGCTTGCTTGGAGTGGCCTGTGGGTGGCAAGAGGAATTCTGCCATGGGCCTATTGGTATCATTATGTGGAATTACCTTTAAAAACAAAAACAAATAAATTTATTTTTAGACCTCCCCCCAATCCACCTTTTTTTTAAATATATATAAAATATATATTTTATTGATTTTTTTACAGAGAGGAAGGGAGAGAGATAGAGAGTTAGAAACAACAATGAGAGAGAAACATAGACCAGCTGCCTCCTGCATACCCCCTACCAGGGATATGCCCGCAACCAATGTACATGCCCTTGACCGGAATCGAACCCAGGACCCTTCAGTCCACAGACCGACGCTCTACCACTGAGCCAAACCGGTTTCGGCCCAATCCATTTTTTTTTTTAAGTTACGGGGTATTGTATGGTAGTTCAGGAGGAAGAATTGTGATTATCAGCATCGACAAAAAGCCCTCAGAAAACTCATAATGGATTTAAGCCTGGTTTAGTCTGATTACCTTAGCTTTAGACTGCTTCTCTGAGGCCAAGAGGACCATTTTTGGAATCTGGCCTGGGTCAGAACTGTACAGAGCATCCTGCTCTCTCGTCCCCCAAATGGAGGCAGGACACCTGGGCAGATAGGCTCCGTACCCTCTTCTAGAGTCACCTTCAAGACGGAAGACTTTCTCTGGGTACACAGGGTTGACTGCCTCTGAGTCAGTCCTAGGAAAAGAACCGGCCTGGTGGTAGGAGATGGGCGAGGCAGGGAGAGGAGCTTAGTAATGCCGGAAGAGGGGCTGATCTGGGGAGTGCCTGGAAACGTCACATTCCCGGCTCATGTCCGTTTCGATGTTGCTTATCCCAGAAGCAATTAGGTAAGCAAAACTCCCAGTGTGAGTGACTGGGACACAGAATGAAGCCATCCCCCTACCTCCAACCTGTTGAAAGTACTGTTTGTAGAGGTTTTACTAGATGTGACATTTGAAATGGAGCTTTGTTTTGTTTTGTTTTTAATATAAGAGTAATTCTGAATTGAAAACTGTCCATCCTGTTTGAATCCTGGGGTTGGGAAATATATTCTTGAGGTTGAATGGGTAAATGATGATAAAAATAAGAAATGGAGTAAGCAGTAGGTTGCCTAAGAAATTCGCTTCTATTGGCAGATCAGTTGTAGCTGATCAATTACTACTTTTGTGTTGGTTCCTTAGTAATCCCCTCTGCACTTACCTACCTGTTAGCACAGGAGAGTTCTGAGGCCAGGGTAACCATGTTCTTAAAACACGTTTCCAATTGGAACGTCAGGGCTCAGCAGGAATGCCTCTGGGGAAAGTTTCTTTTTCTGTCCTCTTGGTATTTTGGGCGCTCTCTGCTGAACTTCACTTTCAGCAGTGTAGTGTTCTATTGAGTCTGAAATTTTTTTAGTGTGGTGCCAGACAGAGTCCCTTGTTACCTACAAAGAAAACCGGAGCAGAGTAGGTAAGCCACACCTTAGAAAGGTGGCTATTGGTTAGGGCAGAATACTGATGACCTTGGCATGTTTTGGCAGTAGCTAGGCCAGGCCCTCAGCAAAGATACAGGAAATGAAAATGGGATTGTGTTATACCTCCCTGTAGCGATGGAAACAGCTGCAGAAGATACCATATTAACCCATCAGTGTCCTGAGCCTGGTCCATGAGCCTCAGAATCATAAACCTCTTGGGTTGTTTTTACTTTTATTCAAAAAAAATTTAATCTATTTTTATTGTCGGAGAAGAAGGGAGAGGGAGAGAGAGATAGAAACATCAATGATGAGAAAAAAATCATTGATCGGCTGCCTCCTGCACGCCCCTCACTGGGGATCGAGCCTGCAATCCTAGCATATGCCCCTCACCAGGAATCAAACTGTGACCTCCTTGTTCATAGATAGACAGTCACTGAGCCATGCCAGCCGGGCCTGGGTGGTTTTCAAAAGCTCTGTGAGCATATGTGTTTTGTTTTGTTCCTGAAGAGAAGGGTTCCTGACTTAGAGAGCAGACAGTAACCACTCAGGATTAGGAACCTCTGTTCTAGTCAACCTCTCATTGGACAGGATGAGGAGACCCGTCTTGGCCTAGGGTCACACAGAACCAAGATTTAATGCATAGCCTTGTTTCCCCTGGTCCAGTGATCTGTGCTCACCCACACCAGCCTGCTGTACTGACCTCTGCTGACATTTGAATTATATGCCAGACCCAAACCAAGGTAAATTTCTATATTGATAGAATTTTAGGGTAATTAAGTCAGGTGGCTACTAGTGGCCAATAAGTATTTATTTTTTGCTTGTTTGTGTCATTTAAGAAAGAATCTAGCATGTGCTCATTAAAAGATTAGGAAAAGTGAAAGAAAACAGCAACAAAGTCACTCCTAGTCTCAACCTTCTCAAACATAGCCACTAGTGGTATTTTAGTATTTCCTTCTAGTCTCTCTGTAGATAAGGTGTGTGATCGGGTTTAACTTTGGTTGTACTCATGCTGTGTATTTTATATTGTGCTTTTTTCATTTAATACCTTGTATTTTTCCCTGTTATAATAGTAGTGCATTTATTTATACTCCTTGCCTAATCAAAATGTATTTCAGGCACATATTAGCCTTTGTTCAGATCTAGTATTTAGAGATTCCCGAGAATAAGCTATGTAACTGGAGGACCAAAGATGTGTGCCAGTTTCATTGCCCCAGGTTTTAGGCTTGGTGTCATGGAGGAGGTTTTATAGGTGTTGTCAATGAACTTAGAGTTCAAAGGGTATGTGACAAGGGAAGCTTCTACTGCTAAAGCTGTGAGTTTCTTTGCATTTGGATATCTAATGAAAACATTTAAAAAATATATTTTTATTGATTTCTGAGAGGAAATGAGAGGGAACGAAATAAAAACATCAATGATGAGAGAGAATCATTGATCGGTTGCCTCCTGCACGCCCACACTGGGAATTGAGCCCACCAACTGGGCACATGCTTTGACCAGGAATTGAACCATGACTTCCTGTTCATAGGTTGATGCTCAGCCACTGAGCCATGCTGGCTGGGCTATTGAAAACATTTTTAAAAGACACTTAAAAATTCTTTTAGGGCTCTAACTGGTTTGGCTCAGTGGATAGAGTGCCGGCTTTCAGACTGAAAGGTCCCAGGTTCTATTTCAGTCAAGGGCATGTACCTCGGTTTTGGGCACATCCCCTGTAGGAGGTGTGCAGGAGGCAGCTGATCGATGATTCTCATTGATGTTTCTTACTCTATCCCTCTCCCTTTATCTCTGTAAAAAATCAATTAAATATATATATTTTTTTAAAAAAAAATATTTTTTATTGATATTTTACAGAGGGGAAGGGAGAGAGATAGAGAGCTAGAAACGTCAATGAGAGAGAAACATTGACCAGCTGCCTCTTGCATACCCCCAACTGGGGATGTGCCCGCAACCAGTGTACATGCCCTTGACCGGAATCGAACCCGGGACCTTTCAGTCCTCAGACCGACACTCTACCACTGAGCCAAACCGGTTTTGGCTAAATATATATATTTTTAAAATTCTTTTAGGTATGCATGTACTTTATAATTGTGTGGTATGTGATGTGATAGCATACCTTTGGAATAGTGGGAAAGGGAATTTATTTTCTTTAAAGAAATAGGTTATTGCCCTGACTGGCTGACTCAGTTGGTTAGGCTTTGTCTTATGCACTGAAAGGTCACCACCAGTCCCATTTCCAGTCAGGGCACCAGGGCACATACTCACGCTGTGGGCTTGATTCCCTGGTCCCGGTGCCTGTGGGAGGCAGCCAATCTGATGTTTCTCTCTCCTTTCCTCTCTAACAAAATCAATAAAAACCTTTATTTTGTTTTATTTTATTTTTAAAGTTATTGACCCATGTATGGTGTTGAATGATAATTGCCTTAAATGTCTGGAGGTCAAGTTCATATTGATGGGTTGGTATGGACTTAAATCTTTGTGGTATGATCTTGAGTTCTATTCTGGTCCCTGGCACTGGCTTCTGATCTTCTCCAACTCAAATGAGAACAGAAGCTGAACTTGTTTTCCAAGGAGGACTAAAGCTGCTTTTGTTCTTTGGAATCTGTTTTGTGTCCAAAGTTTGCTCCCCTCACCCCACATCCTTGCCTGATTTTTCACTTACCAGAGCAATGCTCCATGTCCTAGCAGGGTTGGCATCTCTGTGACAGAGTTTCAGCTAATCTTAAGGGTTCATATTGATAACTATGATGTGATTACACCAACTTCTACAAGTAATAAAACTGCAAGGCATGGAAAAACCAACGCCTCTTAAAAAGTGGTAGCAGCACCGGGCTAACGTGGCTCAGTGGTTGATCACTGACCTATGAATCAGGAGGTCACAGTTTGGTTCCTGGTCAGGGCACATGCCCGGGTTGTGGGCTTGATCCCCAGTCGGGGGCATGCAGGAGAGTGATTCTCTTTCATCATTGATGTTTCTAACTCTGTTTCCTCTCCCTTCCTCTCTCTCAAATCAACTAAAAAAAAAAAAAAAAAAAAAAGGCATCTTAAACCACAGCATTTTCCTCTATGGCCACACGGGGGCACCTTTGGCCCCTTTTTCAAGCACCTGAACTGCACTGTGGGAATGGATCAAATTGTGCGCTTGGCATTTTCTTGAAATATCCATTTGCTACCCAGATAAATATTTTTATGTAAATAAAATTTGAAAAATAAAGGTAGAAAGAAGAGAAAAATAGATTACCCTATGGTGTTTTTATCTGGACATAATTTTTCAACTTTTTATGTTTATGGTCACAGTTGACTATTTTTCCTTTCTTTCCATCTGTCCTGCTACTCTAGAATATATCCAAGTAAGGTCAATCCTTTGGATCAAACTTTCTTGGTATCTAGTTACTTAGGGTGCTGTAGGGGGGTGGTTAGTGAGCTTACACAGTAACTCTTCAAAAGCCTTATGTTATACGAAAAGTGATACAGAGAGTTCTAACAAGTAACTGTTTTCAATGTTCTTTTGTCTTTTCATTCTTTTGGTTTATCTGGCTGGCTGACTAGCATGCATGCAATGTGTTGTTTACATCAATAGATGGCACAGTTGGCTCCTTGTTGGTATGTATTTTATAGGTTAGCTAGGCCTTCTTTCCCACAAGGGCTGTTTCTGTGTAGAACATGTATCTTCTGTGTAGAACATGGGGTCTGTGTGGGCTCAAGAAGTCCCATCCACCCTTATTTTTATGGCACAGGATCAGATGTTCTAAGTGGCCACCCAACAGATCTGCACATTAGGAGGAGGAAGGTTCATTTTGGAAAACCAAAGAGCCCTGTGGTTGTAGGAAAGTCTCAAAGACAGCAGCAGTTTTATAGCCATCCAGGAAGTACTCCTAGGAAAGGAGCCTGGCCACATTTTTTCAGGAAGTTGGTGCTTGGGAGATTGGATTTGCTGAATGGGCAGTAACCTCATTAAAACTCAGAGGTGGCTTGCTAGTAGAACAAATTGGCTTCTGCCTCCCGGAGCAGGGCGTTTAAGGTCCCCAACCTTTCTAATGCTCCCAGCACAGATCTCTGGGTGCTCCTGCCAGCACAGTCTTAGCCCCACAGGGTCTCACCCCACTAGCAGCAGGGCCTCACATACATGCCAGAGTCCCACTCTGCTCTGTCAAGGCATTCACATCCTCTGCTGTGACTCACCCAGACGACTAAAGCCGAGGCTTGTTATTTTAATTGCTGGTTGGAGCAGCTAATGCTGCCTTCTGGAGGGTATGCTTTTACTCCAGGGACTGTTGTGACTGAGTGAGGGCCTTGCTCCACCAAATGCCCTGTGAGGTGTAGCCTGCCCGCCTGTCTCAGCTCATGCAAAAATGTCAGGGACTCTGGGCTCTCCTCTGGGAAAAGGAAGAGCCAGGGAATGAGATAAGAAGGAATGGACTTGGCATAATTGGCTTGTATATGATGTTCTTAAGAGGGCAAAGGATCCCAGGCCGTTTAGCCACCCTGAGGGAATGAAAAACAAAAGAGCACAGGCCTCCCAGTTGTATCAGACCTCAGTTTACATCCCAGTTCCACTTACAGGATAAGTCAGTTTCACTGAGCCCTGGTTTCCTCATTCAGAAGATGAGGAATTCTTGCTTCCAGAGGTGTAGCCGCAGTGAAAGGAGAGAAGTCCGAAAACATCTGGAAAGGCTTCTCAACTTGTTCATTTCTTCGTATTCTTTGAGTTTTCAATTTCTAAGCAGAAAATCTTCCAGTACACTCAAGTGAACGTCCCAAGGCCTCAAGTATAAAATTGCAGGTGTATGCTCTCACTTGCAAAAGTGAAGCTTCCGTGTACTGCAGAAGTGAACAATAGTGATTGGCTGTCTTTGTATAAACTGTATCGTGTAATAACCCTGCAAAGTGGTGTGGTGTCCTTGTGTGATAGCTTAAAGAGATGAAAGCCCAGAGAACTTAAAGTGACTTGTCCTAAGTTTATTCACAGAGCTACGTCAAAGAAATGGGATTTGAACTCAGGCCCAAAGACCCAAGATAACAGATCTCAAGATTTGGAAATAAAGTTCCATGCTAATTCGACCCACCTCTAGGGAAGGAGATGTCAATTATTTGCCACAGGGAAGAGACAAAAAAGCATCTCTTACCCATTCTAACCAGTTAGCACTTTAAGGTTATATTATTTTCCAGCCTATGATCAATGAGCAAGATTTAATAAGTGAAATTACTTGTGATTTAGTTCTTAATTTATGCTACCAAATTTTCATAGAATTTTGTATTTGGCATTAGTGCGGATCATTAAGTAATTAATAAAACCACAAAATAAAATTCTAGAGCATGTACATGTTGGATCAGAATCAATGTAAAATAACTAAATAACTGATAATTAGGTAATGACTCCTACACAATACCTAATGGTCTAATAATTGAAGAAGGATTTTTAAAATATTTTAGTAGACAGATCTGAATATTTCAAACGAAGAACACAAAACTGATGTGCTTTTTAATCTTGCTGGAGAGGGTGGTAATTGTCAGAAAACTAGCAAGTTGTCCTCCCCAGGTAGGGTGACTGGACTCAAAATCTGAGGAAGAGAAAAGAAAAGGCTGCCTGCCCTTTGGGGGAGCCATTGGGGGTGTGACCTGAGAGTGAGAAACCGGAGCCAGGACATTCTCAGCTGGGGGACTCGCTGGCTCTCCAGCCAGTCAGCCCCCGGGGAATGTGCTGCTGCTGCTGCCGCTGCTTCCAACAGAGAGGGCCATCCAGAGAGCGCGCTGGGCCGGCCTGGGCAAGGCAGGCCTGCTCCATGAATGGCTGGAAAAGGGGGTTCCTAGGCTCGTCTGACAGGATCCTCAATTTCAACTGGCCGGTCCCAGGATTCTTGCCTTGAGAGCCAAAAGTGGGCATTATAGACCAAATCTGGCCTGTATTTCAGTGACCTAGACAAGCACTAATAAGGACTTTTTCATTCACAAAGGGAAGTGGAGTACTTCCTCATCTTCTGACCAGGCTACAAGGGATAGCTCATGCTCTGACTATAAGGAAGTAGCTTTTATTCAGTTCCTGTGGGTTATTGCCATGTAAAAATAGGTGCCCAGTGTTGTTGGATCTTTTCATTTTTTTAATTTGGAATATATATATATAGTTTAAAGAATTACATATTGTTAAAAAAATAATTACATATTGTATTACAAATGTCTCCTTTTCCCCCCGTTGACCTCCCCGGGCCACCCCACCCCCAGCACGTGCCCTCACCCCTTTAGCGTCTGTGTCCATGCATGCATGTAAGTCCTTTGATTGATCTCTTACCTCCCTGGATCTTTTCATTTCTTTGAGGGAAGTCAGAAATCCAGATTTGTGAGAAATTTACCTAATTATGAATCCTAATTCAATATTTTAGGAAAATCTAGTAGAACCTTTTCTACCTGCAGGTGTTATAACTGTAAATATTTGCAGCCTTCACTGTCCTAACTTCAACTATTGAAGTCTAGTTCCTGCCCACTCTCCTTTTTTTTAGAGTTTTCACTCTCTAAAATCAATGGGGAAAATATCCTTGGGTGAGAGAGTGAAAGGAATGGGGAAGGACAGAGAGAGAGAACCATGGATGCGAGAGAGACACATTGATTGGTTGCCTCCCCTACATGCAACGTTGAGGAAGCCAGCCTGCAAACAAGGTATATGCCCTTGACGGAATCAAACCCAGGACCCTTCAGTTCGAGGGCCGATGCTCTAACCATGGGGCAAAACTGGCTAGGGCTAGAGTTCTCATCTCTCTCTCTCTCTCTCTCTCTCTCTCTCTCTCTCTCTATATATATATATATATATATATATATGTGTGTGTGTGTGTGTGTGTGTGTGTGTGTGTGTGTTTTGGGGGGGTGGATTCCACATATGAGTGAGATCATGTGATACTTGTCTTTCTCTAACTGGCTTATTTCACTTAGCATAGTACTTCCAGGTCCCTTCATGCTGTCTCAAAGGGTAAGAGATCCTTCTTTTTTACTGCTGCATAGTATTCCATGGTGTGAAAAATCACAGATTTTTTTATCCACTCATCTACTGATGGGTACTTGGGCTGTTTCCAGATCTTAGCTATTATAACTTGTGCTATCATCTTGATCACCAGACATCCTCTCAGCTGTTCAGTTATCTCTGTTCCTCCCTCTCCTTCAACACCAGGGATTAAAATCTCCCCCCTCAGAAATATCTTCCAAATCAGGCTCAGCCTCTTCACCCCTGTGCCACTGCCTTAGTGCTGTTCACTCACCCGAACTCTAAGGTAGTCTGACCATTTCTGGGGAACTTCAGAGCTAAGCGTCAAAAAGATCAGCTTTAGATAGGTTTGGGGCGGGGGGTGAAGTCTGCTTTGGGGGTAAAATGGGACAGCTTTCAGAGTAAAGACTAGAATGGGAAGTAGACCCGCAGCAATAGGTCAGGTTAGTTGAGAATAAGTATGAGCCCCTGGCCGGGTAGTTCAGTTGGTTGGAGCATTGTCCTTGTACAAGAAAAGGTTTCAGGTTCGATTTCCAGTCAGGACACATAGCTAGGTTGTGGGTTTGATCCCCAGTTGGGGCACATATGAGAGGCAACCGATCATTGTTTCTCTCTCACTCTCTCTCTAAAATCAATAAAAGCAGTGGTTGAGCGTTGACCAAGAGGTCACAGTCGAGCCCTCAGGGCCCATGCCTGCATTGCAGGCTCAGTCTCCAGTGGGGGGTGCGCAGGAGGTAGCCAATTGATATTCTCTCATTATTGATGTTTCTCACTCACTCCCTCTCCCTTCCTTTCTCTGCAATCAATAATTAGTTAACTGCCACACATCCAAACCATCTCCATATGTATGCCACAATATTTTGAATTTAATTTAAAAAATCAATTTGCAATGAATATTATAAAAATAAATATATTGCAATTCAGGTGTTCTTGAATATTTTTAGCTGAGAATTCTCATGAAAAATGACTTTAAAGTTGGTCAGGGCTGCCACTTAGGGGGGAAAATATATATATATATATATAGACACGTGTGGCGTGTGTAGAAGGTCCTTCGTTTGAGTTTACAGACGCTTATGGCCTACAATGGGTTTAAAAAAAAACCACTTAAAATCAAAAAAAGCATATCCTCAAGTGAGGATTTAAAAAAAAGTATGAGGCCTTTCCTGATAAAGCACAGGAAAACTTTCCCCTTTGACATAATTTCATTTTATAAAAGTAATGCATTGTCACTATAATGCATTGTCACTATACAAAAAAAGGCATTTAAAATAATGAATAAAAATTTATAATTCCATTACTCAAATGGAATTACTTTACATTTTATCTATCTTAGTATTTTTATATATGTATATATTTTTAAATAGTAAATATGGGATCATATTGTATATTACAGTTTCATAATCTTTTGCATTTAGCAATGTATTATAACCTTTGCTAATTATAAAATTAGTCTGTGTCAGAAAACTTGTGAAAATAAAAATTACCAGTAATCACACTGCCCAAAGATAATCATCATTAACATTTTGATTTATTGACAACCTTGTTTTCTTCACATGCCGTATTCTGATTGTTACTTCACTAAACCAATTGTTTCTTATTGGAAATTTAGGTTTCCTGCTTTTCACTATTGTATTAAATAATGCTTAAGTGAATATCTTTATACAAAAATTAATGTTTCTTATTACTTTAGTATAAGTATATGTAAGAATCACTGATGCAGCCCTGGCCAGTGTGGCTCAGTTGGTTGGGCTTCGTTCCCTGCACTGGAGGGTTGCCTGTCCAATTCCTGGTCAGGGCACATGCCCAGGTTTGGGGCTCAATCCCTGGTAGGGCATGAAGGAGGCAGCCAATCAATGTCTTGCTCTCACATCAATGTTTCTCTCTCCCTCTCCCTGTCTCTCTAAAAAATCATTAAATAAAAAAATTTTTTTAAAAAGAATTACTGCAGCAGAAGATATGACTCTTAAAGGTTCTTTTTTTTAAAATACATATTTTTATTGATTTCAGAGAAGAAAGGAAAGGGAAAGAGAGAGAGAGAAACATCAATGATGAGAGAGAATCATGGATCGGCTGCCTCCTGCACACCCTTACTGAGGCTGGAGCCCTTAACCCGGGCTTGTGCCCTGACCGAAAATTGAACTGGATCGAACAGTGACCTCCTGGTTCATGGGTCGAGAGGTTCAACCACTGTGCCAAGCTGGCCAGGCTTTTAAAGGTTCTTTATATACTTGGCTAATTTGCTCACTAAAAAAGTTGTACTAGTTTACATTTTTATAAGTGCTTGTGTTTACCACATGTTTGATAGCAAACTAGTTTTTAGAAACCCTTTTAATATATACGCAAGAATATTTTCTTTTTAAAAAAATATATTTTATTGATTTTTTACAGAGAGGAAGAGAAAGGGATAGAGAGTTAGAAACATCGATGAGAGAGAATCATTAATCAGCTGCCTCTTGCATACCCCCTACTGGGGATGTGCCCGCAACCAAGGTACATGCCCTTGACCAGAATCGAACCTGGGACCTTTCAGTCCGCAGGCTGATGCTCTATCCACTGAGCCAAACCAGTTTTGGCAAGAATATTTTCATTGTTTTAATTTTATTGTGATATTGGCAAGGTCAAATATTTTCATATATTTACACATATTTATGTTGTATTTATTACTTCATATATTGTTTTATAAGATTTAAAATATGTCTGTGTTCATTTTTCTATCCAGGTGTGTGTGTTTTTTATTGAATTGCAAAGGCACATCTTACCAATATTTTCCTCCATTTTGTCATTAACCTTTTCCTTTTATTTATGGTGATCTTGTTTTTACAGTGAAGGCGCTTTTAGAGGGTTTATGCAATCAAATCTGTCAGGCTGTTCCTTTATATTTCCTTTGTTTGCCTTTGTGGGCAGACACCTCCTTCACCCTAGGAGCAACAAAAATGTCTGCCTATATTTTATATGGCTCTATTTGGCATTATTTTTTACATTTTAACACTTGAATTGATGTTGGTTTACGGTTTGAGGTTTAAGGACCGGTTTAACAAATGGTTCGGAGTTATCACAGAGTAACACATTAGAGAGATGACTGGTAAGCTCCACCACTGCCATCTGAGATGTCTCTGATGGGTATGGGGACGTGAGCAGACTGAGGCTGGGTAGATGTGCTATCCAAGCCCCCAGCCCGGAGGCTGACGTGTGGCTCCTAGAGTGTCCCCCGCTCCACCAGTGTAGACTCGCCCAGTGGGGCCTGGGCCTTGGTAAGAATTCTGGTTGCAGGCACGGAGCTGAGCCCTGGGTCCAGGCAGTCTGTTCGCTGACAGGCCACCGCTCTGGACTTTGCATAGTCTTCTGAAAGGGTGTCAGTTAGAATGCAGGTAGCTGGTCTCTTGGGTTTTAAAGACTTGATCTGCAGCCTTGCTCTTAGGTATGAGCTTGGATTGCTGCGACAGTAGAACTTAGCCCTTTCTGGGGGGGCACCGATTGCATTCCAGCCCTGAACCCTACCATCAACATCCCCCACCCCAACTGATCCAGCTGGCTCTTGACTTCATTTTGTAAGACTTTCTCTTTCTCTACTTTGTCCAGTCTCACTCCCACAGCCTGAATTAGTTCACTCTAAAGCCACAGCTTCCGTCCCCGCACCCCTCCAGGGCACTAACTGAAGCCCTCATCCTTTCCCCGGGCCTTTTCCCACTTTATCAGCTTCCTCCTTCCTAAGTCGTCCACATCCCAAGTGTCTAGCTGCAGGGTGGCCAGCCTCTCTGGCTTCTCAGAAAAGTCCACAGTGCCCGGCTCCTCCCTCTTTGCTTTTGAACTGCATATCTTTCCTTATTACTCAGTGCCCACACCCAGGGCGGTTGCCTGGATAAAAACCTGCCCCTTCCCCCAGCCACCTTTTTAGGCCAGCCGCCCCTGAAGTACCCTGCCTGCCCAGGCCCAGGTAGACACTCTCAATCCCCCAGAGTGGCCGGCGGCAGTGCAGCGTCCCCTGAGATCTGCTTTGCCTTCTCACTCGTTTGCGAAGCTTGTTTATTGAGCACCGCCGAGCAGAGTCCATGCTATTCCTGTCCTTAGCCTGGAAGGAAGAGGTTATCTTCTACCATCACCGCGTCTGTGAGGCCTTCGGGACTCTGGACTCACCGCCCAGCTGGCCTGTTCCACCCGGTCCGAGGAGAGCCAGGCCCTCTCCCAGCTCACACCGAGCAGCTTTGAGACCTGGATACCTTCTCCTGGGAGTTTGGACTCAGTGATCTCAACTCTCCCAGCTATGACACCGTGTGAGGCAATGGAGAGGGGAAAGTACATGCATGGCAGGGTGGAACTTGATCGTACCTGTTTCGTAGGTTCAGGGAAGGTCCTCTGACAGCTCACCAGGAGTGGAGGATGGTAGGCAAAGACTTAGATGGAAACTTTGGGCTCTAGAGAGCCCGCTTCAGTGATGACTGAATGAGTATGTACTCCCTGTAGGATTCACCTCTATTAGAGTAATTCAAAACCTGGTCATCATTCCGGGTAGGCTTATCAGGAATCAGTTTGAGCTGGCTGACCCTACTTTAAATCCACTTTTTTCTTATTCCTTCTTACAAAAAAAATATTGTTATTGGGGACCCTAACCTTCCAAAAATGAATATCTCAGTACTCTGTGAGTCTTTATGTAATCATATGATTTTGTGCTACATGCAGCGCTGTGGCAAAGAGCAAAGCTAACCTCCTGCAGGTATTATATGGAGTTCTGCTCTGTGACCTTTACCCCACTCTGGCTTACCAAAGGATCAGCTGGCCTTGGCTACAAGGATACCCAGCCCAGTGCTGGCACATGGTAGGCACACAATAAATATTTGTTAAATGAATAGTGTCTGGTGTGTCTCTGGGTGGACTAGTCCTCTGCTCCTTCCTCTTCATCTCGTAGCTGACTTTCTCTTTCTGGTCTTGTTTTAGTTACGATAGGTGAGAAGCTCCCTAAAGCCACTTGCAACATTTCAGGGGTCAGGCATGGATGTTAGGACATCTGGGATCTAGTCCGAATGCCTATATACATGGCTTTGTTGCGGTAAATGGGGGGCATGGAAGATAGTCTCATAGGGAAATGTCTTA
Source organism: Vespertilio murinus (assembly GCA_963924515.1). NCBI lineage: Eukaryota > Metazoa > Chordata > Mammalia > Chiroptera > Vespertilionidae > Vespertilio > Vespertilio murinus. The sequence continues at coordinate 33,995,174 of OZ004718.1, read as the reverse complement.
GCTCAGCATATTAAAAAGTTGGGGGATTTGATCTGGGCGTTAGGGTGCACACGCCTGGAGGTGGAAGATTGAAAATAGAAATCTCATGAAAAGCACTTACTGATGGGTGATGGCCCAGGTTTCTTCTGCCTCCAAGGTATTCAGCACCTGAAAGGCACAAAGAAACTTTAGAACAACTGTTTTTGAGATGCCTGGGCTTTGGATCATTCCCAAAATGTGCTAACCTCTCTGCTAAAACATAAAAAATACTTATTTCCCCATTCCGTTGAGTGAATACAATTGGCAGCTTCTACCTTAGTCCCAGCCCCTTGGAACAGGAAGCTGAAGCTAAAACATTAAACAGCCCTTCTGTTCATTGCCCTCTCCTTTTATTCCTCATCCATCACCTCAACAGAGATATCTGCTCATTCCCCAACTAGGGGAATCTTAGTTGATGAAAAGAAATCTGTTTGATCATTTATTCTGTGGGCAACTACAGGTCCAGAAAGAGCCTCCTTTCTGAACTCTTGCTTTTGCCTAACATCCCCTGGCTGCTGTCCCCACATGACCCAAATAAACAGATGATCATGTGAAGCCAGTAAGGCTGTTTGTTTTAAATAGCAAGCATCTCCACTAAGCTCTGGAGCAGATGGGGTATTGGGGGCAAGGGAGAGGCTGGCATTTGAATCTGTTCACTTTTATCTCCTGCTTCCCCACTGAAGAAAAAGTGTCTTTAGAATATTACTTAGCAAAGTGGTGCCTTCTAAATATGAAAGAGCTGGCCCTGACAAGAAGAGTCAGGAGAATTGGACTTCAGGCTCTAGAAGAGTCTTCAAGAGCTATATGTGTGCCATGACTGCTTGAGGACAGAAGGGTATGGCAGGATGTAGCTCTCTGAGCATCCTGGGTCCCCGGGCAGAATGGCCCAGTGCTTACCCCAAACACAATGAGAACTTGGTCAACAACGTTATTTCAGTCCACTATTCTATATACTGTGTACCCTCCCTCCTCCCCCGTCATGCACACCTATATATTGCCTTTAAACGACATTTTCTTCGGTTTTGCAGTTGGCCAGGCCCAATAACACTGGTAGCAGGTTGCAGGCACCTCAAAGGAAGCAATGTCAAAACCAGCACAGATCCAGCCCTTTCCAGAAAAGGGACTTTATTCATCCTATGGAGAACTGGGGTGATTAATACCTGTTCATTTCCAGCTTCATCATAAACAGCCAGTGGCATCCAGGCTTTCTTGTGTGGAAAGGTCCGAGCTCTTTGTAGACCAGGATCTGTGTAGATTTTTTTTCTTTTATAGATTGATTGAGTTGAGAGAGACATTGATTTATCGTCCCTCTTATTTATACATTTATTGATTCTTATATGTGGGATCGAACCCA